>JAUJEF010000421.1:0-72096 GCA_030444885.1 Citrus sp. QX-2021 | reverse complement strand
TATAGCCAACTGTTTTGTGGCCTTTTTCCGCTGGACGAACTTGGCGCCCCGGCCTTCGGGCGGTTATTTTTGGGCGCGGCTTTGCCCGCGGCCTATTTTTGGCACACGGAGGCCCCTCGCAAAGTCTCGCGGCATTCCGAGTCCGGCGGACGAAGTGGGCCAGCCCCACCCCCCAAGGCTATAGCCCACCCGTTTTTGTGGCCTTTTTCCGCTGGACGAACTTGGCGCCTCGGCCTTCGGGCGGTTATTTTTGGGTGCGGCTATGACCGCGGCCTATTTTTGGCACACGGAGGCCCCACGGAAAGTCTCGCGGCATTCCGAGTCCGCCGGACGAAGTTGGCTAGCCCCACCCCCCAAGGCTATAGCCCACCCGTTTTTGTGGCCTTTTTCCGCTGGACGAACTTGGCGCCTCGGCCTTCGGGCGGTTATTTTTGGGTGCGGCTATGACCGCGGCCTATTTTTGGCACACGGAGGCCCCACGGAAAGTCTCGCGGCATTCCGAGTCCGCCGGACGAAGTTGGCTAGCCCCACCCCCCAAGGCTATAGCCCACCCGTTTTTGTGGCCTTTTTCCGCTGGACGAACTTGGCGCCCCGGCCTTCGGGCGGTTATTTTTGGGCGCGGCTTTGCCCGCGGCCTATTTTTGGCACACGGAGGCCCCTCGCAAAGTCTCGCGGCATTCCGAGTCCGGTTGACAGGGTTGGCCAGCCCCACCCCCCAAGGCTATAGCCGACCCCTTTTTGTGGCCTTTTTACGCTGGACGAACTTGGCGCCTCGGCCTTCGGGCGGTTATTTTTGGGCGCGGCTTTGCCCGCGGCCTATTTTTGGTACATGGAGGCCCCTCGCAAAGTCTCGCGGCATTCCGAGTCCGGCGGACGAAGTCGGCCAGCCCCACCCCCCAAGGCTATAGCCCACCCGTTTTTGTTGCCTTTTTTCCGCTGGACGAACTTGGCGCCCCGGCCTTCGGGCGGTTATTTTTGGGCGCGGCTTTGCCCACGGCCTATTTTTGGCACACGGAGGCACCTCGCAAAGTCTCGCGGCATTCCGAGTCCGGCGGACGAAGTGGGCCAGCCCCACCCCCAAAGGCTATATCCCACCCGTTTTTGTGGCCTTTTTCCGCTGGACGAGCTTGGCGCCCCGGCCTTCGGGCGGTTATTTTTGGGCGAGGCTTTGCCCGCGGCCTATTTTTGGCACACGGAGGCACCTCGCAATGTCTCGCGGCATTCCGAGTCCGGCGGACGAAGTGGGCCAGCCCCACCCCCCAAGGCTATAGCCCACCCGTTTTTGTGGCATTTTTCCGCTGGACGAACTTGGGGCCTCGGCCTTCGGGCGGTTATTTTTGGGTACGGCTTTGCCCGCGGCCTATTTTTGGCACACAGAGGCCCCTCGGAAAGTCTCGCGGCATTCCGAGTCCGGCGGACGAAGTTGGCCAGCCCCACCCCCCAAGGCTATAGCCCACCCGTTTTTGTGGCCTTTTTCCGCTGGACGAACATGGCGCCCCGGCCTTCGGGCGGTTATTTTTGGGCGCGGCTTTGACCGCGGCCTATTTTTGGCACACGGAGGCCCCACGTAAAGTCTCGCGGCATTCCGAGTCCGGCGGACAGGGTTGGCCAGCCCCACCCCCCAAGGCTATAGCCCACCCCTTTTTGTGGCCTTTTTACGCTGGACAAACTTGGCGCCGCGGCCTTCGGGCGGTTATTTTTGGGCGCGGCTTTGCCCGCGGCATATTTTTGGGACATGGAGCCCCCTCGCAAAGTCTCGCGGCATTCCGAGTTCGGCGGACGAAGTTGGCAAGCCCCACCCCCCAAGGCTATATCCCACCCGTTTTTGTGGCTTTTTTCCGCTGGTCGAACTTGGCGCCCCGGCCTTCGGGCGGTTATTTTTGGGCGCGGCTTTGCCCGCGGCCTATTTTTGGCACACAGAGTCCCCTCGCAATGTCTCGCGGCATTCCGAGTCCAGCGGACGAAGCTGGCCAGCACCACCCCCCAAGGCTATAGCCCACCCGTTTTTGTGTCCTTTTTCCGCTGGACGAACTTGGCGCCACGGCCTTCGGGCGGTTATTTTTGGGCGCGGCTTTGCCCACGGCCTATTTTTGGCACACGGAGGCCCCTCGCAAAGTCTCGCGGAATTCCGAGTCCGGCGGACGAAGTGGGCCAGCCCCACCCCCCAAGGCTATAGCCCACCCGTTTTTGTGGCCTTTTTCCGCTGGACGAACTTGGCGCCTCGACCTTCGGGCGGTTATTTTTGGGCGCGGCTTTGCCCGCGGCCTATTTTTGGCACACGGAGGCCCCTCGCAAAGTCTCGCGGCATTCCGAGTCCGGCTGACAGGGTTGGCCAGCCCCACCCCCCAAGGCTATAGCCGACCCCTTTTTGTGGCCTTTTTACGCTGGACGAACTTGGCGCCTCGGCCTTCGGGCGGTTATTTTTGGGCGCGGCTTTGCCCGCGGCCTATTTTTGGCACACGGAGGCCCGTCGTAAAGTCTCGTGGCATTCCGAGTCCGGCGGACGAAGTTGGCCAGCCCCACCCCCCAAGGCTATAGCCCACCCGTTTTTGTGTCCTTTTTCCGCTGGACGAACTTGGCGCCCCGGCCTTCGGGCGGTTATTTTTGGGCACGGGTTTGCCCGCGGCGTATTTTTGGCACACGGAGGACCCTCGCAAAGTCTCGCGGCATTCTGAGTCCGGCGGACGGGGTTGGCCAGCCCCACCCCCCAAGGCTATAGCCCACCCCTTTTTGTGGCCTTTTTACGCTGGACGAACTTGGCGCCGCGGCCTTCGGGCGGTTATTTTTGGGCGCGGCTTTGCCCGCGGCCTATTTTTGGGACATGGAGACCCCTCGCAAAGTCTCGCGGCATTCCGAGTCCGGCGGACGAAGTTGGCAAGCCCCACCCCCCAAGGCTATATCCCACCCGTTTTTGTGGCTTTTTTCCGCTGGTCGAACTTGGCGCCCCGGCCTTCGGGCAGTTATTTTTGGGCGCGGCTTTGCCCGCGGCCTATTTTTGGTACACAGAGTCCCCTCGCAATGTCTCGCGGCATTCCGAGTCCGGCGGACGAAGCTGGCCAGCCCCACCCCCCAAGGCTATAGCCCACCCGTTTTTGTGTCCTTTTTCCGCTGGACGAACTTGGCGCCGCGGCCTTCGGGCGGTTATTTTTGGGCGAGGCTTTGCCCACGGCCTATTTTTGGCACACGGAGGCCCCTCGCAAAGTCTCGCGGCATTCTGAGTCCGGCGGACGGGGTTGGCCAGCCCCACCCCCAAAGGCTATATCCCACCCCTTTTTGTGGCCTTTTTACGCAGGACGAACTTGGCACCGCGGCCTTCGGGCGGTTATTTTTTGGCGCGGCTTTGTCCGCGGCCTATTTTTGGCATACGGAGGCCCCTCGCAAAGTCTCGCGGCATTCCGAGTCCGGCGGACGAAGTTGGCCAGCCCTACCCCCCAAGGCTATAGCCCACCCGTTTTTGTGGCCTTTTTCCGCTGGACGAACTTGCCGCCGCGGCCTTCGGGCGGTTATTTTTGGGCGCGGCTTTGCCCGCGGCGTATTTTTTTCACACGGAGGACCCTCGCAAAGTCTCGCGGCATTCTGAGTCCGGCGGACGGGGTTGGCCAGCCCCACCCCCAAAGGCTATATCCCACCCCTTTTTGTGGCCTTTTTACGCAGGACGAACTTGGCGCCGCGGCCTTCGGGCGGTTATTTTTGGGCGCGGCATTGGCCGGGGCCTATTTTTGGCACACGGAGGCCCCTCGAAAAGTCTCGTGGCATTCCGAGTCTGCCGGACGAAGTTGGCCAGCCCCACCCCTCAAGGCTATAGCCCACCCGTTTTTGTGGCCTTTTTCCGCTGGACAAACTTGGCGCCGCGGCCTTCCGCCCGTTATTTTTACGCGAGGCTTTGCCCGCGGCCTATTTTTGGCACACGGAAGCCCCTCGCAAAGTCTCGCGGCATTCCGAGTACGGCGGACGAAGTGGGCCAGCCCCACCCCCCAAGGCTATAGCCCACCCGTTTTTGTGGCCTTTTTCCGCTGGACGAACTTGGCGCCGCGGCCTTCGGGCGGTTATTTTTGGGCGAGGCTTTGCCCGCGGCCTATTTTTGGCACACGGAGGCCCCTCGCAAAGTCTCGCGGCATTCCGAGTCCGGCGGACGAAGTGGGCCAGCCCCACCCCCCAAGGATATAGCCAACTGTTTTTGTGGCCTTTTTCCGCTGGACGAACTTGGCGCCCCGGCCTTCGGGCGGTTATTTTTGGGCGCGGCTTTGGCCGCGGCCTATTTTTGGCACATGGAGGCCCCTCGCAAAGTCTCGCGGCATTCCGAGTCCGGCGGACGAAGTTGGCCAGCCCCACCCCCCAAGGCTATAGCCCACCCGTTTTTGTGGCCTTTTTCCGCTGGACGAACTTGGCGCCCCGGCCTTCGGGCGGTTATTTTTGGGCGCGGCTTTCACCGCGGCCTATTTTTGGCACACGGAGGCCCCTCGGAAAGTCTCGCGGCATTCCGAGTCCGCCGGACGAAGTTGGCCAGCCCCACCCCCCAAGGCTATAGCCCACCCGTTTTTGTGGCCGTTTTCCGCTGGACGAACTTGGCGCCCCGGCCTTCGGGCGGTTATTTTTGGGCGCGGCTTTGGCCGCGGCCTATTTTTGGCACACGGAGGCCCCTCGCAAAGTCTCGCGGCATTCCGAGTCCGGCGGACAGGGTTGGCCAGCCCCACCCCCCAAGGCTATAGCCGACCCCTTTTTGTGGCCTTTTTACGCTGGACGAACTTGGCGCCTCGGCCTTCGGGCGGTGGGCGCGGCTTTGCCCGCGGCCTATTTTTGGTACATGGAGGACCCTCGCAAAGTTTCGCGGCATTCCGAGTCCGGCGGACGAAGTCGGCCAGCCCCACCCCCCAAGGCTATAGCCCACCCGTTTTTGTGGCCTTTTTCCGCTGGACGAACTTGGCGCCCCGGCCTTCGGGCGGTTATTTTTGGGCGCAGCTTTGCCCACGGCCTATTTTTGGCACACGGAGGTACCTCGCAAAGTCTCGCGGCATTCCGAGTCCGGCGGACGAAGTGGGCCAGCCCCACCCCCCAAGGCTATAGCCCACCCGTTTTTGTGGCCTTTTTCCGCTGGACGAACTTGGCGCCCCGTCCTTCGGGCGGTTATTTTTGGGCGAGGCTTTGCCCGCGGCCTATTTTTGGCACACGGAGGCACCTAGCAAAGTCTCGCGGCATTCCGAGTCCGGCGGACGAAGTGGGCCAGCCCCACCCCCCAAGGCTATAGCCCACCCGTTTTTGTGGCCTTTTTCCGCTGGACGAACTTGGCGCCCTGTCCTTCGGGCGGTTATTTTTGGGCGAGGCTTTGCCCGCGGCCTATTTTTGGCACACGGAGGCCCCTCGCAAAGTCTCGCGGCATTCCGAGTCCGGCGGACAGGGTTGGCCAGCCCCACCCCCCAAGGCTATAGCCGACCCCTTTTTGTGGCCTTTTTACGCTGGACGAACTTGGCGCCTCGGCCTTCGGGCGGTGGGCGCGGCTTTGCCCGCGGCCTATTTTTGGTACATGGAGGACCCTCGCAAAGTTTCGCGGCATTCCGAGTCCGGCGGACGAAGTCGGCCAGCCCCACCCCCCAAGGCTATAGCCCACCCGTTTTTGTGGCATTTTTCCGCTGGACGAACATGGCGCCCCGGCCTTCGGGCGGTTATTTTTGGGCACGGGTTTGCCCGCGGCGTATTTTTGGCACACGGAGGACCCTCGCAAAGTCTCGCGGCATTCTGAGTCCGGCGGACGGGGTTGGCCAGCCCCACCCCCAAAGGCTATATCCCACCCCTTTTTGTGGCCTTTTTACGCAGGACGAACTTGGCGCCGCGGCCTTCGGGCGGTTATTTTTTGGCGCGGCTTTGTCCGCGGCCTATTTTTGGCATACGGAGGCCCCTCGCAAAGTCTCGCGGCATTCCGAGTCCGGCGGACAGGGTTGGCCAGCCCCACCCCCCAAGGCTATAGCCCACCCCTTTTTGTGGCCTTTTTACGCTGGACGAACTTGGCGCCGCGGCCTTCGGGCGGTTATTTTTGGGCGCGGCTTTGCCCGCGGCCTATTTTTGGGACATGGAGACCCCTCGCAAAGTCTCGCGGCATTCCGAGTCCGGCGGACGAAGTTGGCCAGCCCCACCCCCCAAGGCTATATCCCACCCGTTTTTGTGGCTTTTTTCCGCTGGTCGAACTTGGCGCCCCGGCCTTTGGGCGGTTATTTTTGGGCGCGGCTTTGCCCGCGGCCTATTTTTGGCACACAGAGGCCCCTCAGAAAGTCTCGCGGCATTCCGAGTCCGGCGGACGAAGTTGGCCAGCCCCACCCCCCAAGGCTATAGCCCACCCGTTTTTGTGGCCTTTTTCCGCTGGACGAACATGGCGCCCCGGCCTTCGGGCGGTTATTTTTGGGCGCGGCTTTGCCCGCGGCCTATTTTTGGCACACGGAGGCCCCTCGCAAAGTCTCGCGGCATTCCGAGTCCGGCGGACAGGGTTGGCCAGCCCCACCCCCCAAGGCTATAGCCCACCCGTTTTTGTGGCCTTTTTACGCTGGACGAACTTGGCGCCGCGGCCTTCGGGCGGTTATTTTTGGGCGCGGCTTTGCCCGCGGCCTATTTTTGGGACATGGAGACCCTTCGCAAAGTCTCGCGGCATTCCGAGTCCGGCGGACGAAGTTGGCCAGCCCCACCCCCCAAGGCTATATCCCACCCGTTTTTGTGGCTTTTTTCCGCTGGTCGAACTTGGCGCCCCGGCCTTTGGGCGGTTATTTTTGGGCGCGGCTTTGCCCGCGGCCTATTTTTGGCACACAGAGTCCCCTCGCAATGTCTCGCGGCATTCCGAGTCCGGCGGACGAAGCTGGCCAGCCCCACCCCCCAAGGCTATAGCCCACCCGTTTTTGTGTCCTTTTTCCGCTGGACGAACTTGGCGCCGCGGCCTTCGGGCGGTTATTTTTGGGCGAGGCTTTGCCCACGACCTATTTTTGGCACACGGAGGCCCCTCGCAAAGTCTCGCGGAATTCCGAGTCCGGCGGACGAAGTGGGCCAGCCCCACCCCCCAAGGCTATAGCCCACCCGTTTTTGTGGCCTTTTTACGCTGGACGAACTTGGCGCCGCGGCCTTCGGGCGGTTATTTTTGGGCGCGGCTTTGCCCGCGGCCTATTTTTGGGACATGGAGACCCCTCGCAAAGTCTCGCGGCATTCCGAGTCCGGCGGACGAAGTTGGCCAGCCCCACCCCCCAAGGCTATATCCCACCCGTTTTTGTGGCATTTTTCCGCTGGTCGAACTTGGCGCCCCGGCCTTTGGGCGGTTATTTTTGGGCGCGGCTTTGCCCGCGGCCTATTTTTGGCACACAGAGGCCCCTCAGAAAGTCTCGCGGCATTCCGAGTCCGGCGGACGAAGTTGGCCAGCCCCACCCCCCAAGGCTATAGCCCACCCGGTTTTGTGGCCTTTTTACGCTGGACGAACATGGCGCCCCGGCCTTCGGGCGGTTATTTTTGGGCGCGGCTTTGCCCGCGGCCTATTTTTGGCACACGGAGGCCCCTCGCAAAGTCTCGCGGCATTCCGAGTCCGGCGGACAGGGTTGGCCAGCCCCACCCCCCAAGGCTATAGCCCACCCCTTTTTGTGGCCTTTTTACGCTGGACGAACTTGGCGCCGCGGCCTTCGGGCGGTTATTTTTGGGCGCGGCTTTGCCCGCGGCCTATTTTTGGGACATGGAGGCCCCTCGCAAAGTCTCGCGGCATTCCGAGTCCGGCGGACGAAGTTGGCCAGCCCCACCCCCCAAGGCTATATCCCACCCGTTTTTGTGGCCTTTTTCCGCTGGTCGAACTTGGCGCCCCGGCCTTTGGGCGGTTATTTTTGGGCGCGGCTTTGCCCGCGGCCTATTTTTGGCACACAGAGTCCCCTCGCAATGTCTCGCGGCATTCCGAGTCCGGCGGACGAAGCTGGCCAGCCCCACCCCCCAAGGCTATAGCCCACCCGTTTTTGTGTCCTTTTTCCGCTGGACGAACTTGGCGCCGCGGCCTTCGGGCGGTTATTTTTGGGCGAGGCTTTGCCCACGACCTATTTTTGGCACACGGAGGCCCCTCGCAAAGTCTCGCGGAATTCCGAGTCCGGCGGACGAAGTTGGCCAGCCCCACCCCCCAAGGCTATAGCCCACCCGTTTTTGTGGCCTTTTTCCGCTGGACGAACTTGGCGCCTCGACCTTCGGGCGGTTATTTTTGGGCGCGGCTTTGCCCGCGGCCTATTTTTGGCACACGGAGGCCCGTCGCAAAGTCTCGTGGCATTCCGAGTCCGGCGGACGAAGTTGGCCAGCCCCACCCCCCAAGGCTATAGCCCACCCGTTTTTGTGGCCTTTTTCCGCTGGACGAACTTGGCGCCCCGGCCTTCGGGTGGTTATTTTTGGGCACGGGTTTGACCGCGGCGTATTTTTGGCACACGGAGGACCCTCGCAAAGTCTCGCGGCATTCTGAGTCCGGCGGACGGGGTTGGCCAGCCCCACCCCCAAAGGCTATATCCCACCCCTTTTTGTGGCCTTTTTACGCAGGACGAACTTCGCGCCGCGGCCTTCGGGCGGTTATTTTTTGGCGCGGCTTTGTCCGCGGCCTATTTTTGGCATACGGAGGTCCCTCGCAAAGTCTCGCGGCATTCCGAGTCCGGCGGACGAAGTGGGCCAGCCCTACCCCCCAAGGCTATAGCCCACCCGTTTTTATGGCCTTTTTCCGCTGGACGAACTTGCCGCCGCGGCCTTCGGGCGGTTATTTTTGGGCACGGCTTTGCCCGCGGCGTATTTTTGGCACACGGAGGACCCTCGCAAAGTCTCGCGGCATTCTGAGTCCGGCGGACGGGGTTGGCCAGCCCCACCCCCAAAGGCTATATCCCACCCCTTTTTGTGGCCTTTTTACGCAGGACGAACTTCGCGCCGCGGCCTTCGGGCGGTTATTTTTGGGCGCGGCTTTGGCCGATGCCTATTTTTGGCACACGGAGGCCCCTCGCAAAGTCTCATGGCATTCCGAGTCTGCCGGACGAAGTTGGCCAGCCCCACCCCTCAAGGCTATAGCCCACCCGTTTTTGTGGCCTTTTTCCGCTGGACGAACTTGGCGCCGCGGCCTTCCGCCTGTTATTTTTACGCGAGGCTTTTCCCGCGGCCTATTTTTGGCACACGGAAGCCCCTCGCAAAGTCTCGCGGCATTCCGAGTACGGCGGACGAAGTGGGCCAGCCCCACCCCCCAAGGCTATAGCCCACCCGTTTTTGTGGCCTTTTTCCGCTGGACGAACTTGGCGCCGCGGCCTTCGGGCGGGTATTTTTGGGCGCGGCTGTGCCCGCGGCCTATTGTTGGCGCACGGAGGCGCCTCGTAAAGTCTCGCGCCATTCCGAGTCCGGCGGACGAATTTGGCCAGCCCCACCCCCCAAGGATATAGCCCACCCATTTTTGTGGCCTTTTTCCCCTGGACGAACTTGGCGCCGCGGCCTTTGGGCGGGTATTTTTGGGCGCGGCTCTGCGTGCGGCCTATTTTTAGCACACGGAGGCGCCTCGTATAGTCTCGCGCCAGTCCGAGTCCGGCGGACGAAATTGGACAGCCCCACCCCCCGAGGCTATAGCCCACCCGTTTTTTAGGCCTTTTTCCGCTGGACGAGCTTGTTGCCGCGGACTTCGGGCGGGTATTTTTGGGCGCGGCTGTGTCCGCGGCCTATTTTTGTTACACGGAGGCGCCTCCCAAAGTCTCGCGCCATTCCAAGTCCGGCGGACGAAGTGGGCCAGCCCCACCCCCCAAGGCTATATCCCACCCGTTTTTGTGGCCTTTTTCAGCTGGACGAACTTGGCGCCGCGGCCTTCGGGCGGGTATTTTTGGCCGCGGCTGTGCCCGGGGCCTATTTTTGGCACACGGAGGCCGCTCGCAAAGTCTCGCGCCATTCCGAGTCCGGCGGCCGAAGTTGGCCAGCCCCACCCCCGAAGGCTATAGCCCACCCGTTTTTGTTGCCTTTTTCCGCTGGACGAACTTGCCGCCGCGGCCTTCGGGCGGTTATTTTTGGGTACGGCTTTGCCCGCGGCGTATTTTTGGCACACGGAAGCCCCTCGCAAAGTCTCGCGGCATTCCGAGTACGGCGGACGAAGTGGGCCAGCCCCACCCCCCAAGGCTATAGCCCACCCGTTTTTGTGGCCTTTTTCCGCTGGACGAACTTGGCGCCGCGGCCTTCGGGCGGGTATTTTTGGGCGCGGCTGTGTCCGCGGCCTATTTTTAGCACACGGACGCGCCTCGCAAATTCTCGCGCCATTCCGAGTCCGGCGGACGAATTTGGCCAGCCCCACCCCCCAAGGCTATAGCCCACCCATTTTTGTGGCCTTTTTCCCCTGGACGAACTTGGCGCCGCGGCCTTTGGGCGGTTATTTTTGGGCCCGGCTTTGACCGCGGCGTATTTTTGGCACACGGAGGACCCTCGCAAAGTCTCGCACCATTCCGAGTCCGGCGGACGAAGTTGGCCAGCCCCACCCCCCTAGGCTATAGCCCACCCGTTTTTGCGGCCTTTCTCCCCACGACGAACTTGGCGCCCCGGCCTTCGGGCAGTTATTTTTGGGCGGGTCTGTGCCCGGGGCCTATTTTTGGCACACGGAGGCCGCTCGCAAAGTCTCGCGCCATTCCGAGTCCGGCGGCCGAAGTTGGCCAGCCCCACCCCCGAAGGCTATAGCCCACCCGTTTTTGTTGCCTTTTTCCGCTGGACGAACTTGGCGCCGCGGCCTTCGGGCGGGTATTTTTACGCGCGGCTGTGCCCGCGGCCTATTTTTGACACACGTAGGCTCCTCGCAACCTCTCGCGCCATTCCGAGTCCGGCGGACGAACTTGGCCTGCCTCACCCCCCAAGGCTATTTCCCACCCGTTTTTGTGGCTTTTTTCCCCTGGACGAACTTGGCGCCGCGGCCTTTGGGCGGGTATTTTTTGGCGCGGCTGCTTCCGCGGCTTAGTTTTGGCACACGGAGGTGCCTCGCAAAGTCTCGCGCCATTCCGAGTCCGGCGGACGAAGTTGGCTAGGCCCACCCCCCAAGGCTATATCCCACCCGTTTTTGTGGCCTTTTTCAGCTGGACGAACTTTACGCCGCAGCCTTCGGGCAGGTATTTTTGGGCACGGCTGTGCCTGCAGCCTATTTCTGGCACACGTAGGCGCCTCGCAAAGTCTCGCACCATTCCGAGTCCGGCGGACAAAGTTGGCCAGCCCCACCCCCAAAGGCTATAGCCCACCCGTTTTTGAGGCCTTTTTCCGCTGGACGAACTTGGCGCCGCGGCCATCCAGGCGGGTATTTTTGGGCGCGGCTGTGCCCGCGGCCTATTTTTGGCACACGGAGGAGCCTAGCAAAGTCTCGCGCCATTCCGGGTCCGACGGAAGAAGGTGGCCATCCCCACCCCCCAAGGCTATAGCCCACCCGTTTTGTGGCCTTTTTCCGCTGGACGAACTTGGCGCCTCGACCTTCGGGCGGTTATTTTTGGGCGCGGCTTTGGCCGCGGGCTATTTTTGGCACACGGGGGCCAGTCTCGAAGTCTCGGGGCATTCCGAGTCCGGCGGACGAAGTTGGCCAGCCCCGCGCCCCTAGGCTATCGCCCACCCGTTTTGTGGCCTTTTTCGCTGGACGAACTTGGCGCCGCGGCCTTTGGGCGGTTATTTTTGGGCGCGGCTGTGCCCGCGGCCTATTTTTGGTACACGTAGGCACCTCGCAAAGTCTCGCGCCATTCCGAGTCCGGCGGACGAAGTGGGCCAGCCCCACCCCCCAACGCTATAGCCCACCCGTTTTTGTGGCCATTTTCCGCTGGACGAACTTGGCGCCGCGGCCTTCGGGCGGGTATTTTTGGGCGCGGCTGTGTCCGCGGCCTATTTTTAGCACACGGACGCGCCTCGCAAAGTCTCGCGCCATTCCGAGTCCGGCGGACGAAGTTGGCCAGCCCCACCCCCCAAGGCTATAGCCCACCCGTTTTTGTGGCCATTTTCCGCTGGACGAACTTGGCGCCGCGGCCTTTGGGCGGGTATTTTTGGTCGCGGCTGTGCCCGCGGCCTATTTTTGGCACACGGAGGAGCCTCGTAAAGTCTCGCGCCATTCCGAGTCCGGCGGACGAAGTCGGTCTGCCCCACCCCCCAAGGCTATAGCCCACCCGTTTTTGTGGCCTTTTTCCGCTGGACGAACTTGACGCCGCGGCCTTTGGGCGGGTATTTTTGGTCGCGGCTGTGCCGGCGGCCTATATTTGGCGCACGGAGGCACCTCGCAAAGTCTCACGCCATTCCGTGTCCGGCGGACGAAGTTGGCCTTCCCCACCCCCCAAGGCTATAGCGCACCCGTTTTTGTGGCCTTTTTCCGCTGGACGAACCTGGCGCCGCGGCCTTCGGGCGGGAATTTTTGGGCGCGGCTGTGCACGCATCCTATTTTTGGCACACGGAGGCATCTCGCAAACTCTCGCGCCATTCCGAGTCCGGCGGACGAAGTTGGCCTTCCCCACCCCCCAAGGCTATAGCGCACCCATTTTTGTGGCCTTTTTCCGCTGGACGAACCTGGCGCCGCGGCCTTCGGGCGGGAATTTTTGGGCGCGGCTGTGCCCGCGGCCTATTGTTGGCGCACGCAGGCGCCTCGCAAACTCTCGCGCCATTCCGAGTCCGGCGGACGAAGTTGGCCAGCCCCACCCCCCAAGGCTATAGCCCACCCGTTTTTGTGGCCTTTTTCCGCTGGACGAAGTTGGTGCCCCGGCCTTCGGGCGGGTATTTTTGGGCGCGGCTGTGCCCGCGGCCTATTGTTGGCGCACGGAGGCGCCTCGTAAAGTATCGCGCCATTCCGAGTCCGGCGGACGAATTTGGCCAGCCCCACCCCCCAAGGCTATAGCCCACCCGTTTTTGTGGCCTTTTTCCCCTGGACGAACTTGGCGCCGCGGCCTTTGGGCGGGTATTTTTTGGCGCGGCTGTGTCCGCAGCTTAGTTTTGGCACACGGAGGCGCCTCGCAAAGTCTCGCGCTATTCCGAGTCCGGCGGACGAAGTTGGCCAGCCCCACCCCCCAAGGCTATAGCCCACCCGTTTTTGTGGCCTTTTTCCGCTGGACTAACTTGGCGCCGCGGCCTTCGGGCGGGTATTTTTGGGCGCGGCTGTGTCCGCGGCCTATTTTTAGCACACGGACGCGCCTCGCAAATTCTCGCGCCATTCCGAGTCCGGCGGACGAAGTTGGCCAGCCCAACCCCCCAAGGCTATAGCCCACCCGTTTTTGTGGCCTTTTTCCGCTGGACGAACTTAGCGCCGCGGCCTTCGGGCGGGTATTTTTGGTCGCGGCTGTGCCCGCGGCCTATTTTTGGCACACGGAGGAGCCTCGCAAAGTCTCGCGCCATTCCGGGTCCGGCGGACGAAGTTGGCCAGCCCCACCCCCAAGGCTATAGCCCACCCGTTTTTGTGGCCTTTTTCCGCTGGACGAACTTGGCGCCTCGACCTTCGGGCGGTTATTTTTGGGCGCGGCTTTGCCCGCGGCCTATTTTTGGCACACGGAGGCCCGTCGCAAAGTCTCGTGGCATTCCGAGTCCGGCGGACGAAGTTGGCCAGCCCCACCCCCCAAGGCTATAGCCCACCCGTTTTTGTGGCCTTTTTCCGCTGGACGAACTTGGCGCCGCGGCCTTTGGGCGGTTATTTTTGGGCGCGGCTGTGCCCGCGGCCTATTTTTGGTACACGTAGGCACCTCGCAAAGTCTCGCGCCATTCCGAGTCCGGCGGACGAAGTGGGCCAGCCTCACCCCCCAACGCTATAGCCCACCCGTTTTTGTGGCCTTTTTCCGCTGGACGAACTTGGCGCCGCGGCCTTCGGGCGGGTATTTTTGGGCGCGGCTGTGTCCGCGGCCTATTTTTAGCACACGGACGCGCCTCGCAAAGTCTCGCGCCATTCCGAGTCCGGCGGACGAAGTTGGCCAGCCCCACCCCCCAAGGCTATAGCCCACCCGTTTTTGTGGCCATTTTCCGCTGGACGAACTTGGCGCCGCGGCCTTTGGGCGGGTATTTTTGGTCGCGGCTGTGCCCGCGGCCTATTTTTGGCACACGGAGGAGCCTCGTAAAGTCTCGCGCCATTCCGAGTCCGGCGGACGAAGTCGGTCTGCCCCACCCCCCAAGGCTATAGCCCACCCGTTTTTGTGGCCTTTTTCCGCTGGACGAACTTGACGCCGCGGCCTTTGGGCGGGTATTTTTGGTCGCGGCTGTGCCCGCGGCCTATATTTGGCGCACGGAGGCACCTCGCAAAGTCTCACGCCATTCCGTGTCCGGCGGACGAAGTTGGCCTTCCCCACCCCCCAAGGCTATAGCGCACCCGTTTTTGTGGCCTTTTTCCGCTGGACGAACCTGGCGCCGCGGCCTTCGGGCGGGAATTTTTGGGCGCGGCTGTGCACGCATCCTATTTTTGGCACACGGAGGCATCTCGCAAACTCTCGCGCCATTCCGAGTCCGGCGGACGAAGTTGGCCAGCCCCACCCCCCAAGGCTATAGCCCACCCGTTTTTGTGGCCTTTTTCCTCTGGATGAACTTGGCGCCGCGGCCTTCGGGCGGGTATTTTTGGGCGCGGCTGTGCCCGCGGCCTATTGTTGGCGCACGCAGGCGCCTCGCAAACTCTCGCGCCATTACGAGTCCGGCGGACGAAGTTGGCCAGCCCCACCCCCCAAGGGTATAGCCCACCCGTTTTTGTGGCCTTTTTCCGCTGGACGAAGTTGGTGCCCCGGCCTTCGGGTGGGTATTTTTGGGCGCGGCTGTGCCCGCGGCCTATTGTTGGCGCACGGAGGCGCCTCGTAAAGTATCGCGCCATTCCGAGTCCGGCGGACGAATTTGGCCAGCCCCACCCCCCAAGGCTATAGCCCACCCGTTTTTGTGGCCTTTTTCCCCTGGACGAACTTGGCGCCGCGGCCTTTGGGCGGGTATTTCTTGGCGCGGCTGTGTCCGCAGCTTAGTTTAGGCACACGGAGGCGCCTCGCAAAGTCTCGCGCCATTCCGAGTCCGGCGGACGAAGTTGGCCAGCCCCACCCCCCAAGGCTATAGCCCACCCGTTTTTGTGGCCTTTTTCCGCTGGACTAACTTGGCGCCGCGGCCTTCGGGCGGGTATTTTTGGGCGCGGCTGTGTCCGCGGCCTATTTTTAGCACACGGACGCGCCTCGCAAATTCTCGCGCCATTCCGAGTCCGGCGGACGAAGTTGGCCAGCCCAACCCCCCAAGGCTATAGCCCACCCGTTTTTGTGGCCTTTTTCCGCTGGACGAACTTAGCGCCGCGGCCTTCGGGTGGGTATTTTTGGTCGCGGCTGTGCCCGCGGCCTATTTTTGGCACACGGAGGAGCCTCATAAAGTCTCGCGCCATTCCGAGTCCGGCGGACGAAGTTGGCCAGCCCCACCCCCCAAGGCTATAGCCCACCCGTTTTTGTGGCCTTTTTCCGCTGGACGAACTTGGCGCCGCGGCCTTTGGGCGGGTATTTTTTGGCGCGGCTGTGTCCGCAGCTTAGTTTTGGCACACGGAGGCGCCTCGCAAAGTCTCGCGCCATTCCGAGTCCGGCGGACGAAGTTGGCCAGCCCCACCCCCCAAGGCTATAGCCCACCCGTTTTTGTGGCCTTTTTCCGCTGGACGAAATTGGCGTCCTGGCCTTCGGGCGGGTATTTTTGGTCGCGGCTATGCCCGCGGCCTATTTTTGGCACACGGAGGAGCCTCGCAAAGTCTCGCGCCATTCCGTGTCCGGCGGACGGAGTTGGCCTTCCCCACCCCCCAAGGCTATAGCTCACCCGTTTTTGTGGCCTTTTTCCGCTGGACGAACCTGGCGCCGCGGCCTTCGGGCGGGTATTTTTGGGTGCGGCTGTGCCCGCGGCCTATATTTGGCGCACGGAGGCACCTCGCAAAGTCTCGCGCCATTCCGTGTCCGGCGGACGGAGTTGGCCTTCCCCACCCCCCAAGGCTATAGCCCACCCGTTTTTGTGGCCTTTTTCCTCTGGATGAACTTGGCGCCCCGGCCTTCGGGCGGTTATTTTTGGGCGCGGCTGTGCCCGGGGCCTATTTTTGGCACACGGAGGCCGCTCGTAAAGTCTCGCGCCATTCCGAGTCCGGCGGACGAAGTCGGCCAGCCCCACCCCCCAAGGCTATAGCCCACCCGTTTTTGTGGCCTTTTTCCGCTGGACGAACTTGGCGCCCCGGCCTTCGGGCGGGTATTTTTGGTCGCGGCTGTGCCCGCGGCCTATTTTTGGCACACGGAGGAGCCTCGCAAAGTCTCGCGCCATTCCGAGTCCGGCGGACGAAGTCGGCCAGCCCCACCCCCCAAGGCTATAGCCCACCCGTTTTTGTGGCCTTTTTCCGCTGGACGAACTTGGCGCCGCGGTCTTCGGGCGGGTATTTTTGGGTACGGCTGCGCCCGCGGCCTATATTTGGTGCACGGAGGCACCTCGCAAAGTCTCGCGCCATTCCGTGTCCGGCAGACGAAGTTGGCCAGCCCCACCCCCCAAGGCTATAGCCCACCCGTTTTTGTGGCCTTTTTCCTCTGGATGAACTTGGCGCCGCGGCCTTCGGGCGGGTATTTTTGGGCGCGGCTGTGCCCGCGGCCTATTGTTGGCGCACGGAGGCGCCTCGTAAAGTCTCGCGCCATTCCGAGTCCGGCGGACGAATTTGGCCAGCCCCACCCCCCAAGGCTATAGCCCACCCATTTTTGTGGCCTTTTTCCCCTGGACGAACTTGGCGCCGCGGCCTTTGGGCGGGTATTTTTTGGCGCGGCTGTGTCCGCAGCTTAGTTTAGGCACACGAAGGCGCCTCGCAAAGTCTCGCGCCATTCCGAGTCCGGCGGACGAAGTTGGCCAGCCCCACCCCCCAAGGCTATAGCCCACCCGTTTTTGTGGCCTTTTTCCGCTGGACGAACTTGGCGCCGCGGCCTTCGGGCGGGTATTTTTGGTCGCGGCTGTGCCCGCGGCCTATATTTGGCACACGGAGGAGCCTCGCAAAGTCTCGCGCCATTCCGTGTCCGGCGGACGAAGTTGGCCTTCCCCACCCCCCAAGGCTATAGCCCACCCGTTTTTGTGGCCTTTTTCTGCTGGACAAACTTGGTTCCGCGGCCTTCGGGCGGTTATTTTTGGGTGTGGCTGTGCCCGCAACCTACTTTTGGCACACGGAGGCCGCTCGCAAAGTCTCTCCCCATTCCGAGTCCGGCTGACGAACTTGGCCTGCACCACCCCCCAAGGCTATAACCCGCCCGTTTTTATGGCCTTTTTCCGCTGGACGAACTTGGTTCCGCGGCCTTCGGGCGGTTATTTTTGGGTGTGGTTGTGCCCGTAACCTACTTTTGGCACACGGAGGCCGCTCGCAAAGTCTCTCCCCATTCCGAGTCCGGCGGATGAACTTGGCCAGTCCCACCCCCCAAGGCTATAGCCCACCCGTTTTTGTGGCCTTTTTCCGCTGGACGAACTTGGCGCCCCGGCCTTCGGGCGGGTATTTTTGGGCGCGGCTGTGTCCGCGGCCTATTTTTGGCACACGGAGTCGCCTCGCAAAGTCTCGCGCCATTCCGAGTCCGGCGGACGAAGTCGGCCAGCCCCACCCCCCAAGGCTATAGCCCACCCGTTTTTGTGGCCTTTTTCCGCTGGACGAACTTGGCGCCCCGGCCTTCGGGAGGGTATTTTTGGGCGCGGCTGTGCCCGCGGCTTATTTTTAGCACACGGAGGCGCCTCGTAAAGTCTCGCGCCATTCCGAGTCCGGCGGACGAAGTGGGCCAGCCCCACCCCCCAAGGCTATAGCCCACCCGTTTTTGTGGCCTTTTTCCGCTGGACGAACTTGGCGCCCCGGCCTTCGGGCGGGTATTTTTGGGTGCGGCTGTGCCCGCGGCCTATTTTTGGCATGCGGAGGTGCATCGTAAAGTCTCGCGCCATTCCGAGTCCGACGGACGAAGTTGGCCAGCCCCACCCCCCAAGGCTATAGCCCACCCGTTTTTGTGGCCTTTTTCCGCTGGACGAACTTGGCGCCCCGGCCTTCGGGCGGGTATTTTTGGGCGTGGCTGTGTCCGCGGCCTATTTTTGGCACACGGAGTCGCCTCACAAAGTCTCGCGCCATTCCGAGTCCGGCGGACGAAGTCGGCCAGCCCACCCCCCAAGGCTATAGCCCACCCGTTTTTGTGGCCTTTTTCCGCTGGACGAACTTGGCGCCCCGGCCTTCGGGAGGGTATTTTTGGGCGCGGCTGTGCCCGCGGCCTATTTTGCGCACACGGAGGCACCTCGCAAAGTCTCGCGCCATTCCGAGTCCGGCGGACGAGGTGGGCCAGCCCCACACCCCAAGGCTATAGCCCACCCGTTTTTGTGGCCTTTTTCCGCTGGACGAACTTGGCGCCCCGGCCTTCGGGCGGGTATTTTTGGGTGCAGCTGTGACCGCGGCCTATTTTTGGTATGCGGAGGCGCCTCGTAAAGTATCGCGCCATTCCGAGTCCGACGGACGAAGTTGGCCAGCCCCACCCCCCAAGGCTATAGCCCACCCGTTTTTGTGGCCTATTTCCGCTGGGCGAACTTGGCGCCCCGGCCTTCGGGCGGTTATTTTTGGGCGCGCCTGTGCCCGGGGCCTATTTTTGGCACACGGAGGCCGCTCGCAAAGTCTCGCGCCATTCCGAGTCTGGCTGACGAAGTTGGCGCGCCCCACCCCCCAAGGCCTTAGCCCACCCGTTTTTGTGGATTTTTTCCGTTGGAGGAACTAGGCGCCCTGGCCTTCGGGCGGTTATTTTTGGGCGCGGCTGTGCTCGCGGCCTATTTTTGGCACACGGAGGACGCTCGCAAAGTATCGCCCCATTCCGAGTCCGGCGGACGAACTTGGCCCGCCCCTCCCCCCACGGCTATAGCCCACCCGTTTTTTGGCCATTTTTCCGCTGGACGAACTTGGCGCCATGGTCTTCGGGCTGTTATTTTTGGGCGCGGCTGTGTCCGCGGCCTATTTTTGGCACGCGGAGGCCGCTTGCAAAGTCTCGCCCCATTCCGAGTCCGGCGGACGAACTTGGCCAGCCCCTCCCCCCAAGGCTATAGCCCACCCGTTTTTTGGCCATTTTTCCGCTGGGGGGTTTGGGCGAGCCGACCTTCGGGGGGTTATTTTTGGGCGCGGCTGTGCCCGCGGCCTAACTTTGGCATGCGGAGGCCGCTCGCAAAGTCTCGCCCCATTCCGAGTCCGGCGGACGAAGTTGGCCAGCCCCTCCCCCCAAGGCTATAGCCCACCCGTTTTTTGGCCATTTTTCCGCTGTGGGGCTTTGGGCACGCTGACCTTCGAGGGGTTATTTTTGGACGCGGCCGTGCCCGCGGCCTATTTTTGGCTCGCGGAGGCCGCTCGCAAAGTCTCGCCCCATTCCGAGTCCGGCGGACGAAGTGGGCCAGCCGCTCCCCCCAAGGCTATAGCCCACCCGTGTTTTGGCCATTTTTCCGCTGGACGAACTTGGCGCCCTGGCCTTCGGGAGGTTATTTTTGGGCACGGCTGTTCCCGCGGCCTATTTTTAGCACACGGAGGCCGCTCGCAAAGTCTCGCGCCATTCCGAGTCCGGTGGACGAAGTTGGCCAGCCCCACCCCCCAAGGCTATAGCCCACCCATTTCTGTGGCCTTTTTCCGCTGGACGAACTTGGCGCCCCGGCCTTCGTGGCCTTTTTCCGCTGGACGAATTTGGCGCCCGGTCCTTCGAGCGGTTATTTTTGGGCGCAGCTGTGCCCGGGGCCTATTTTTGGCACACGCAGGCCGCTCGCAAATCTCGCGCCATTCCGAGTCCAGCAGACGAAGTTGGCCTGCCCCACCCCCCAAGGCTATAGCCCACCCGTTTCTGTGGCCTTTTTCCGCTGGACGAAATTGGCGCCCCGGCCTTTGGGCTGTTATTTTTGGGCGCGGCTGTGACCGGGGCCTATTTTTGGCACACGTAGGCCGCTTGCAAAGTCTCGCGCCATTCCGAGTCCGGTGGACGAAGTTGGCCAGCCCCACCCCCCAAGGCTATAGCCCACCCGTTTCTGTGGTCTTTTTCCGCTGGACGAACTTGGCGCCCCGGCCTTCGAGCGGTTATTTTTGGGTGCGGCGGTGCCGGGGCCTATTTTTGGCACACAGAGGCAGCTCGCAAAGTCTCGCGCCATTCCGAGTCCGGCGGACGAAGTGGGCCGGCCCCACCCCCCAAGGCTATAGCCCACCCGTTTCTGTGGTCTTTTTACGCTGGACGAACTTGGCGCCCCGGCCTTCGGGCGGTTATTTTTGGGCGCGGCTGTGCCCGGGGCTATTTTTGACACACGGAGGCCGCTCGCAAAGTCTCGCACCATTCCGAGTCCGGCGGACGAAGTTGGCCAGCCGCACCCACCAAGGCTATAGCCCACCCGTTTTTGTGGCCTTTTTCCGCAGGACGAACTTGGCGCCCCGGCCTTCGGGCTGTTATTTTTGGGCGCGGCTGTGCCCGGGGCCTATTTTTGGCACACGGAGGCCGCTCGCAAAGTCTCGCGCCATTCCGAGACCGGCGGACGAAGTTGGCCAGCCCCACCCCCCAAGGCTATAGCCCACCCGTTTTTGTGGCCTTTTCCGCTGGACGAACTGGGCGCCCGGTTTCGGGCAGTTATTTGTGGGCGCGGCTGTGCCGGGGCCTATTTTTGGCACACGGAGGCCGCTCGCAAAGTCTCGCGCAATTCCGAGTCCGGCGACGAGAGTTCGACCAGCCGCACCCCAAGGCTATAGCCCACCCGTTTTTGTGGCCTTTTTCCGCTGGGCCGAATTGGGCGCGCCGAACTTTGGGGGGTTATTTTTGGGCGCGGCTGTGCCCGGGGCCTATTTTTGGCACACGGAGGCCGCTCGCAAAGTCTAGCGCCATTCCGAGTCCGGCGGACGAAGTCGGCCAGCCGCACCCACCAAGGCTATAGCCCACCCGGTTTTGTGGCCTTTTGCGGAGGGCGGACTTGGCGCCCGGCCTTCGGGGGGTTATTTTTGGGCGCGCCTGTGCCCGGGGCCTGTTTTTGGCACACGGAGGCCGCTCGCAAAGTCTCGCGCAATTCCGAGTCCGGCGGACGAAGTTGGCCAGCCCCACCCCCCAAGGCTATAGCCCACCCGTTTCTGTGGCCTTTTTCAGCTGGATGAACTTGGCGCGCCGGCCTTCGGGCTGTTATTTTTGGCGCGGCTGTGCCGGGGCCTATTTTGGCACACGTGGGCCGCTCGCAAAGTCTCGCGCCATTCCGAGTCCGGCGGACGAAGTTGGCCAGCCCCACCCCCCAAGGCTATAGCCCACCCGTTTTTGTGGCCTTTTTCCGCTGGACGAACTTGGCGCCCCGGCCTTCGGGCGGTTATTTTTGGGCGCGGCTGTGCCCGGGGCCTATTTTTGGCACACGGAGGCCGCTCGCAAAGCCTCGCGCCATTCCGAGTCCGGCGGACGAAGTTGGCCAGCCCCACCCCCCAAGGCTATAGCCCACCCGTTTTTGTGGCCTTTTTCCGCTGGACGAACTTGGCGCCCCGGCCTTCGGGCGGTTATTTTTGGGTGCGGCTGTGCCCGGGGCCTATTTTTGGCATACGGAGGCCGCTCGCAAAGTCTCCCGCCATTCCGAATCCGGCGGACGAAGTTGGCCAGCCCCACCCCCCAAGGCTATAGCCCACCCGTTTTTGTGCCCTTTTTCCGCTTGACGAACTTGGCGCCCCGGCCTCCGGGCTGTTATTTTTGGGCGTGGCTGTGCCCGGGGCCTAGTTTTGGCACACGGAGGCCGCTCGCAAAGTCTCGCGCCATTCCAAGTACGGCGGACGAAGTTGGCCAGCCCCACCCCCGAAGGCTATAGCCCACCCGTTTTTGTGGCCTTTTTCAGCTGGATGAACTTGGCGCGCCGGCCTTCGGGCTGTTATTTTTGGGCGCGGCTGTGCCCGGGGCCTATTTTTGGCACACGTAGGCCGCTCGCAAAGTCTCGCGCCATTCCGAGTCCGGCGGACGAAGTTGGCCAGCCCCACCCCCCAAGGCTATAGCCCACCCGTTTTTGTGGCCTTTTTCCGCTGGACGAACTTGGCGCCCCGGCCTTCGGGCGGTTATTTTTGGGCGCGGCTGTGCCCGGGGCCTATTTTTGCCACACGGAGGCCGCTCGAAAAGCCTCGCGCCATTCCGAGTCCGGCGGACGAAGTTGGCCAGCCCCACCCCCCAAGGCTATAGCCCACCCGTTTTTGTGGCCTTTTTCCGCTGGACGAACTGGGCGCCCCGGCTTTCGGGTGGTTATTTTTGGGCGCGGCTGTGCCCGGGGCCTATTTTTTGCACACGGAGGCCGCTCACAAAGTCTCGCGCCATTCCGAGGCCGGCGGACGAAGTCGGCCAGCCCCACCCCCCAAGGCTATAGCCCACCCGTTTTTGTGGCCTTTGTCCGCTTGACGAACTTGGCGCCCCGGCCTTCGGGTGGTTATTTTTGGGCGCGCCTGTGCCCGGGGCCTATTTTTGACACATGGAGGCCGCTCGCAAAGTCTCGCGCAATTCCGAGTCCGGCGGACGAAGTTGGCCAGCCCCACCCCCCAAGGCTATAGCCCACCCGTTTTTGTGGCCTTTTTCCGCGGGGCGAACTTGGCGCCCCGGCCTTCGGGCGGTTATTTTTGGGCGCGCCTGTACCCGGGGCCTATTTTTGGCACACGGAGGCCGCTCGCAAAGTCTCGCGCCATTCCGAGTCCGGCGGACGAAGTTGGCCAGCCCCACCCCCCAAGGCTATAGCCCACCCGTTTTTGTGCCTTTTTCCGCTGGACGAACTTGGCGCCCCGGCCTTCGGGCGTTTATTTTTGGGCACGGCTGTACCCACGGCCTATTTTTGGCACATGGAGGCCGTTCGCAAAGTCTCGTGCCATTCCGAGTCCGGCGGACTAAGTTGGCCAGCCCCACACCCCAAGGCTATAGCCCACCCGTTTTTGTGGCCTTTTTCCACTGGACGAACTTGGCGCCCCGGCCTTCGGGCGGTTATTTTTGGGCGCGGCTGTGCCCGCGGTCTATTTACGGCAAACGGAGGAACCTCGCAAACTCGCACGCCATTCCGAGTCCGCGGACGAAGTGGGCCAGCCCCACCCCCCAAGGCTATAGCCCACCCGTTTTTGTGGCCTTTTTCCGCTGGACGAACTTGGCGGCCCAGCCTTCGTGCGGTTATTTTTGGGCGCGGCTGTGGTCGCGGCCTATTTTTGGCACACGGAGACCCCTCGCAAAGTCTCGCGCCATTCCGAGTCCGGCGGACGAAGTTGGCCAGCCCCACCCCCCAAGGCTATAGCCCACCTGTTTTTGTGGCTTTTTTCCGCTGGACGAACTAGGCGCCCCGGCCTTCGGGCGGTTATTTTTCGGCGCGGCTGTGCCCGCGGCCTTTTTTTGGCACACGAAGGCCCCTCGCAAAGTCTTGCGCCATTCCGAGTCCGGCGGACGAAGTTGGCCAGCCCCACCCCCCAAGGCTATAGCCCACCCGTTTTTGTGGCCTTTTTCCGCTGGACGAACTTGGCGCCCCGGCCTTCGGGCGGTTATTTTTGGGCGCGGCTGTGCCCGGGGCCTATTTTTGGCACACGGAGGCTGCTCACAAAGTCTCGCGCCATTCCGAGGCCGGCGGACGAAGTCGGCCAGCCCCACCCCCCAAGGCTATAGCCCACCCGTTTTTGTGGCCTTTGTCCGCTTGACGAACTTGGCGCCCCGGCCTTCGGGTGGTTATTTTTGGGCGCGCCTGTGCCCGTGGCCTATTTTTGGCACACGGAGGCCGCTCGCAAAGTCTCGCGCAATTCCGAGTCCGGCGGACGAAGTTGGCCAGCCCCACCCCCCAAGGCTATAGCCCACCCGTTTCTGTGGCCTTTTTCAGCTGGATGAACTTGGCGCGCCGGCCTTCGGGCTGTTATTTTTGGGCGCGGCTGTGCCCGGGGCCTATTTTTGGCACACGTAGGCCGCTCGCAAAGTCTCGCGCCATTCCGAGTCCGGCGGACGAAGTTGGCCAGCCCTACCCCCCAAGGCTATAGCCCACCCGTTTTTGTGCCTTTTTCCGCTGGACGAACTTGGCGCCCCGGCCTTCGGGCGTTTATTTTTGGGCACGGCTGTACCCACGGCCTATTTTTGGCACATGGATGCCGTTCGCAAAGTCTCGTGCCATTCCGAGTCCGGCGGACTAAGTTGGCCAGCCCCACACCCCAAGGCTATAGCCCACCCGTTTTTGTGGCCTTTTTCCACTGGACGAACTTGGCGCCCCGGCCTTCGGGCGGTTATTTTTGGGCGCGGCTGTGCCCGCGGTCTATTTACGGCAAACGGAGGAACATCGCAAACTCGCACGCCATTCCGAGTCCGCGGACGAAGTGGGCCAGCCCCACCCCCCAAGGCTATAGCCCACCCGTTTTTGTGGCCTTTTTCCGCTGGACGAACTTGGCGGCCCAGCCTTCGTCATGCGGCGTTATTTTTGGGCGCGCGGCTGTGGTCGCGGCCTATTTTTGGCACACGGAGACCCTCGCAAAGTCTCGCGCCATTCCGAGTCCGGGCGGACGAAGTTGGCCCGCCCCACCCCCAAGGCTATAGCCCACCTGTTTTTGTGGCTTTTTCCGCTGGACGAACTAGGCGCCCGGCCTTCGGGCGGTTATTTTTCGGCGCGGCTGTGCCCATGCCTTTTTTTTTTGGCCCACGTAGGCCCCTCGCAAAGTCTTGCGCCATTCCGAGTCCGGGGGACGAAGTTGGCCAGCCCCACCCCCAAGGCTATAGCCCACCCGTTTTTGTGGCCTTTTTCCGCTGGACGAACTTGGCGCCCCGGCCTTCGGGCGGTTATTTTTGGGCGCGGCTGTGCCCGGGGCCTATTTTTGGCACACGGAGGCCGCTCACAAAGTCTCGCGCCATTCCGAGGCCGGCGGACGAAGTCGGCCAGCCCCACCCCCCAAGGCTATAGCCCACCCGTTTTTGTGGCCTTTGTCCGCTTGACGAACTTGGCGCCCCGGCCTTCGGGTGGTTATTTTTGGGCGCGCCTGTGCCCGGGGCCTATTTTTGGCACACGGAGGCCGCTCGCAAAGTCTCGCGCAATTCCGAGTCCGGCGGACGAAGTTGGCCAGCCCCACCCCCCAAGGCTATAGCCCACCCGTTTTTGTGGCCTTTGTCCGCTTGACGAACTTGGCGCCCCGGCCTTCGGGTGGTTATTTTTGGGCGCGCCTGTGCCCGGGGCCTATTTTTGGCACACGGAGGCCGCTCGCAAAGTCTCGCGCAATTCCGAGTCCGGCGGACGAAGTTGGCCAGCCCCACCCCCCAAGGCTATAGCCCACCCATTTCTGTGGCCTTTTTCAGCTGGATGAACTTGGCGCGCCGGCCTTCGGGCTGTTATTTTTGGGCGCGGCTGTGCCCGGGGCCTATTTTTGGCGCACGTAGGCCGCTCGCAAAGTCTCGCGCCATTCCGAGTCCGGCGGACGAAGTTGGCCAGCCCCACCCCCCAAGGCTATAGCCCACCCGTTTTTGTGGCCTTTTTCCGTTGGACGAACTGGGCGCCCCGGTTTTCGGGCAGTTATTTGTGGGCGCGGCTGTGCCCGGTGCCCATTTTTGGCACACGGAGGCCGCTCACAAAGTCTCGCGCCATTCCGAGTCCGGCGGACGAAGTTGGCCAGCCCCACCCCCCAAGGCTATAGCCCACCCGTTTTTGTGGCCTTTGTCCGCTTGACGAACTTGGCGCCCCGGCCTTCGGGCTGTTATTTTTGGGCGTGGCTGTGCCCAGGGCCTAGTTTTGGCACACGGAGGCCGCTCACAAAGTGTCGCGCCATTCCGAGTCCGGCGGACGAAGTTGGCCAGCCCCCCCCCAAGGCTATAGCCCACCCGTTTTTGTGGCCTTTTTCCGCTGGACGAACTTGGCGCCCCGGCCTTCGGGCGGTTATTTTTGGGCGCGGCTGTGCCCGGGGCCTATTTTTGGCACACGGAGGCCGCTCGCAAAGTCTCGGGCCATTCCGAGTCCGGCGGACAAAGTTGGCCAGCCCCACCCCACAAGGCTATAGCCCACCCGTTTTTGTGGCCTTTTTCCGCTTGACGAACTTGGCGCCCCGGCCTTCGGGCTGTTATTTTTGGGCGTGGCTGTGCCTGGGGCCTATTTTTGGCACACGGAGTCTGCTCGCAAAGTCTCGCGCCATTCCGAGTCCGGCGGACGAAGTTGGCCAGCCCCACCCCCCAAGGCTATAGCCCACCCGTTTTTGTGGCCTTTTTCCGCTGGACGAACTGGGCGCCCCGGCTTTCGGGCGGTTATTTTTGGACGCGGCTGTGTCCGGGGCCTATTTTTGGCACACAGAGGCCGCTCACAAAGTCTCGCGCCATTCCGAGTCCGGCGGACGAAGTTGGCCAGCCCCACCCCCCAAGGCTATAGCCCACCCGATTTTGTGGCCTTTTTCCGCTGGACGAACTTGGCGCCCCGGCCTTCGGGCGGTTATTTTTGGGCGCGGCTGTGACCGGGGCCTATTTTTGGCACACGGAGGCCGCTCGCAAAGTCTCGCGCCATTCCGAGACCGGCGGACGAAGTTGGCCAGCCCCACCCCCCAAGGCTATAGCCTACCCGTTTTTGTGGCCTTTTTCCGCTGGACGAACTGGGCGCCCCGGTTTTCGGGCGGTTATTTGTGGGCGCGGCTGTGCCCGGGGCCTATTTTTGGCACACGGAGGCCGCTCACAAAGTCTCGCGCCATTCCGAGGCCGGCGGACGAAGTCGGCCAGCCCCACCCCCCAAGGCTATAGCCCACCCGTTTTTGTGGCCTTTGTCCGCTTGACGAACTTGGCGCCCCGGCCTTCGGGCGGTTATTTTTCGGCGCGGCTGTGCCCGCGGCCTTTTTTTGGCACACGAAGGCCCCTCGCAAAGTCTTGCGCCATTCCGAGTCCGGCGGACGAAGTTGGCCAGCCCCACCCCCCAAGGCTATAGCCCACCCGTTTTTGTGCCCTTTTTCCGCTGGACGAACTTGGCGCCCCGGCCTTCGGGCGGTTATTTTTGGGCGCGCCTGTGCCCGGGGCCTGTTTTTGGCACACGGAGGCCGCTCGCAAAGTCTCGCGCAATTCCGAGTCCGGCGGACGAAGTTGGCCAGCCCCACCCCCCAAGGCTATAGCCCACCCGTTTTTGTGCCCTTTTTCCGCTGAACGAACTTGGCGCCCCGGCCTTCGGGCGGTTATTTTTGGGCGTGGCTGTGCCCGGGGCCTATT
Organism: Citrus sp. QX-2021; assembly: GCA_030444885.1. Taxonomy (NCBI): domain Eukaryota; kingdom Viridiplantae; phylum Streptophyta; class Magnoliopsida; order Sapindales; family Rutaceae; genus Citrus; species Citrus sp. QX-2021. Next base: position 45,019 of record JAUJEF010000421.1, on the reverse strand, counting down.
TTTGGCACACAGAGGCCGCTCGCAAAGTCTCGCGCCATTTCGAGTCTGGCGGACGAAGTTGGCCAGCCCCACCCCCCAAGGCTATAGCCCACCCGTTTTTGTGGCCTTTTTCCGCTGGACGAACTTGGCGCCCCGGCCTTCGGGCGGTTATTTTTGGGCGCGGCTGTGCCCGGGGCCTATTTTTGGCACACGGAGGCCGCTCGCAAAGTCTCGCGCCATTCCGAGACCGGCGGACGAAGTTGGCCAGCCCCACCCCCCAAGGCTATAGCCCACCCGTTTTTGTGGCCTTTTTCCGCTGGACGAACTGGGCGCCCCGGTTTTCGGGCAGTTATTTGTGGGCGCGGCTGTGCCCGGGGCCTATTTTTGGCACAGGGAGGCCGCTCACAAAGTCTCGCGCCATTCCGAGGCCGGCGGACGATGTCGGCCAGCCCCATCCCCCAAGGCTATAGCCCACCCGTTTTTGTGGCCTTTGTCCGCTTGACGAACTTGGCGCCCCGGCCTTCGGGTGGTTATTTTTGGGCGCGCCTGTGCCCGGGGCCTATTTTTGGCACACGGAGGCCGCTCGCAAAGTCTCGCGCAATTCCGAGTCCGGCGGACGAAGTTGGCCAGCCGCACCCCCCAAGGCTATAGCCCACCCGTTTTTGTGGCCTTTTTCCGCTGGACGAACTTGCCGCCCTGGCCTTCGGGCGGTTATTTTTGGACGCGGCTGTGCACGGGGCCTATTTTTGGCACACGTAGGCCGCTCGCAATGTCTCGCGCCATTCCGAGTCCGGCGGACGAAGTTGGCCAGCCCCACCCCCCAAGGCTATAGCCCACCCGTTTTTGTGGCCTTTTTCCGCTGGACGAACTTGGCGCCCCGGCCTTCGGGCGGTTATTTTTGGGTGCTGTTGTGCCCGGGGCCTATTTTTGGCACACGGAGGCCGCTCGCAAAATCTCGGACCATTCCGAGTCCGGCGGACGAAGTTGGCCAGCCGCACCCCCCAAGGCTATAGCCCACCCGTTTTTGTGGCCTTTTTCCGCTGGACGAACTTGGCGCCCCGGCCTTCGGGCCCTTATTTTTGGGAGTGGCTGTGCCCGGGGCATATTTTTGGCACACGGAGGTTGCTCGCAAAGTCTCGCGCCATTCCGAGTCCGGCGGACGAAGTTGGCCAGCCCCACCCCCCAAGGCTATAGCCCACCCGTTTTTGTGCCCTTTTTCCGCTGGACGAACTTGCCGCCCTGGCCTTCGGGCGGTTATGTTTGGACGCGGCTGTGCACGGGGCCTATTTTTGGCACACGTAGGCCGCTCGCAAAGTCTCGCGCCATTCCGAGTCCGGCGGACGAAGTTGGCCAGCCCCACCCCCCAAGGCTATAGCCCACCCGTTTTTGTGCCCTTTTTCCGCTGAACGAACTTGGCGCCCCGGCCTTCGGGCGGTTATTTTTGGGCGCGGCTGTGCCCGGGGCCAATTTTTGGCACACAGAGGCCGCTCGCAAAGTCTCGCGCCATTCCGAGTCCGGCGGACGAAGTCGCCCAGCCGCACCGCCCAAGGCTATAGCCCACCCGTTTTTGTGGCCTTTTTCCGTAGGACGAACTTGGCGCCCCGGCCTTCGGGCGGTTATTTTTGGGCGCGCCTGTGCCCGGGGCCTGTTTTTGGCACACGGAGGCCGCTCGCAAAGTCTCGCGCAATTCCAAGTCCGGCGGACGAAGTTGGCCAGCCCCACCCCCCAAGGCTATAGCCCACCCGTTTTTGTGCCCTTTTTCCGCTGAACGAACTTGGCGCCCCGGCCTTCGGGCGGTTATTTTTGGGCGCGGCTGTGCCCGGGGCCTATTTTTGGCACACGGAGGCCGCTCGCAAAGTCTCGGACCATTCCGAGTCCGGCGGACGAAGTGGGCCAGCCGCACCCCCCAAGGATATAGCCCACCCGTTTTTGTGGCCTTTTTCCGCTGGACGAACTTGGCGCCCCGGCCTTCGGGCCGTTATTTTTGGGCGCAGCTGTGCCCGGGGCCTATTTTTGGCACACGGAGGCCATTCGCAAAGCCTCGCCCCATTCCGAGTCCGGCGGATGAATTTGGCTAGCCCCATCCCCCAAGGCTATAGCCCACCCGTTTTTGTGGCCTTTTTCCGCTGGACTAACTTGTCGCCCCGGCCTTCGGGCGGTTATTTTTGGGCACGGCTGTGCCCGCGGCCTATTTTTGGCACACGGAGGATGTTCGCAAAGTCTCGCCGCATTTCGAGTCCGGCGTACGAACTTGGCCAGCTCCACCCCACAAGGCTATAGCCCACCCGTTTTTATGGCCTTTTTCCGCTGGACGAACTTGGCGCCCCGGCCTTCGGGCGGTTATTTTTGGGCGCGGCTGTGCCCAGGGCCTATTTTTGGCACACGGAGGCCGCTCCCAAAGTCTCGCGCCATTCCGAGTCCGGCGGACGAAGTCGGCCAGCCGCACCGCCCAAGGCTATAGCCCACCCGTTTTTGTGGCCTTTTTCCGCAGGACGAACTTGGCGCCCCGGCCTTCGGGCGGTTATTTTTGGGCGCGCCTGTGCCCGGGGCCTGTTTTTGGCACACGGAGGCCGCTCGCAAAGTCTCGCGCAATTCCGAGTCCGGCGGACGAAGTTGGCCAGCCCCACCCCCCAAGGCTATAGCCCACCCGTTTTTGTGCCCTTTTTCCGCTGAACGAACTTGGCGCCCCGGCCTTCGGGCGGTTATTTTTGGGCGCGGCTGTGCCCGGGGCCTATTTTTGGCACACAGAGGCCGCTCGCAAAGTCTCGCGCCATTCCGAGTCCGGCGGACGAAGTCGGCCAGCCGCACCGCCCAATGCTATAGCCCACCCGTTTTTGTGGCTTTTTTCCGCAGGACGAACTTGGCGCCCCGGCCTTCGGGCGGTTATTTTTGGGCGCGCCTGTGCCCGGGGCCTGTTTTTGGCACACGGAGGCCGCTCGCAAAGTCTCGCGCAATTCCGAGTCCGGCGGACGAAGTAGGCCAGCCCCACCCCCCAAGGCTATAGCCCACCCGTTTTTGTGCCCTTTTTCCGCTGAACGAACTTGGCGCCCCGGCCTTCGGGCGGTTATTTTTGGGCGCGGCTGTGCCCGGGGCCTATTTTTGGCACACAGAGGCCGCTCGCAAAGTCTCGCGCCATTCCGAGTCCGGCGGACGAAGTCGGCCAGCCGCACCGCCCAATGCTATAGCCCACCCGTTTTTGTGGCCTTTTTCCGCAGGACGAACTTGGCGCCCCGGCCTTCGGGCGGTTATTTTTGGGCGCGCCTGTGCCCGGGGCCTGTTTTTGGCACACGGAGGCCGCTCGCAAAGTCTCGCGCAATTCCGAGTCCGGCGGACGAAGTTGGCCAGCCCCACCCCCCAAGGCTATAGCCCACCCGTTTTTGTGCCCTTTTTCCGCTGAACGAACTTGGCGCCCCGGCCTTCGGGCGGTTATTTTTGGGCGCGGCTGTGCCCGGGGCCTATTTTTGGCACACAGAGGCCGCTCGCAAAGTCTCGCGCCATTCCGAGTCTGGCGGACGAAGTTGGCCAGCCCCACCCCCCAAGGCTATAGCCCACCCGTTTTTGTGGCCTTTTTCCGCTGGACGAACTTGGCGCCCCGGCCTTCGGGCGGTTATTTTTGGGCGCGGCTGTGCCCGGGGCCTATTTTTGGCACACGGAGGCCGCTCGCAAAGTCTCGCGCAATTCCGAGTCCGGCGGACGAAGTGGGCTAGCCCCACCCCCCAAGGCTATAGCCCACCCGTTTTTATGGCCTTTTTCCGCTGGACGAACTTGGCGCCCCGGCCTTCGGGCGGTTATTTTTGGGCGCGGCTGTGCCCGGGGCCTATTTTTGGCACACGGAGGCCGTTCCCAAAGTCTCGCGCCATTCCGAGTCCGGCGGACGAAGTCGGCCAGCCGCACCGCCCAAGGCTATAGCCCACCCGTTTTTGTGGCCTTTTTCCGCAGGACGAACTTGGCGCCCCGGCCTTCGGGCGGTTATTTTTGGGCGCGCCTGTGCCCGGGGCCTGTTTTTGACACACGGAGGCCGCTCGTAAAGTCTCGCGCAATTCCGAGTCCGGCGGACGAAGTCGGCCAGCCCCACCCCCCAAGGCTATAGCCCACCCGTTTTTGTGCCCTTTTTCCGCTGAACGAACTTGGCGCCCCGGCCTTCGGGCGGTTATTTTTGGGCGCGGCTGTGTCCGGGGCCTATTTTTGGCACACAGAGGCCGCTCGCAAAGTCTCGCGCCATTCCGAGTCCGGCGGACGAAGTCGGCCAGCCGCACCGCCCAAGGCTATAGCCCACCCGTTTTTGTGGCCTTTTTCCGCAGGACGAACTTGGCGCCCCGGCCTTCGGGCGGTTATTTTAGGCGCGCCTGTGCCCGGGCCTGTTTTGGCACACGGAGGCCGCTCGCAAAGTCTCGCGCAATTCCGAGTCCGGCGGACGAAGTTGGGCAGCCCCACCCCCAAGGCTATAGCCCACCCGTTTTGTGCCCTTTTTCCGCTGAGCGAACTTGGCGCCCGGCCTTCGGGCGGTTATTTTTGGGCGCGGCTGTGCCCCAGGGCCTATTTTTGGCACACAGAGGCCGCTCGCAAAGTCTCGCGCCATTCTGAGTCAGGCGGGCGGAAGTTGGCCAGCCCCACCCCCAAGGCTATAGCCCACCCGTTTTGTGGCCTTTTTCCGCTGGGCGAACTTGGCGCCCGGCCTTCGGGCGGTTATTTTTGGCGCGGCTGTGCCGGGGCCTATTTTGGCACACGGAGGCCGCTCGCAAAGTCTCGCGCCATTCCGAGACCGGCGGACGAAGTTGGCCAGCCGCACCCGCCCAAGGCTATAGCCCACCCGTTTTTGTGGCCTTTTTCCGCTGGACCGAACTTGGCGCCCGGCCTTGGGCGGTTATTTTTAGGGCGCGGCTGTGCCCGGGGCCTATTTTTGGCACACGGAGGCCGCTCGCAAAGTCTCGCGCCATTCCGAGTCCGGCGGACGAAGTTGGCCAGCCCCACCACCCAAGGCTATGGCCCACCCGTTTTTGTGGGCTTTTTCCGCTGGGCGAACTTGGCGCCCCGGCCTTCGGGCGGTTATTTATGGGCGCGCCTGTGCCCGGGGTCTATTTTTGGCACACGGAGGCCGCTCTCAAAGTCTCGCGCCATTCCGAGACCGGCGGACGAAGTTGGCCAGCCCCACCCACCAAGGCTATAGCCCACCCGTTTTTGTGGCCTTTTTCCGCAGGACGAACTTGGCGCCCCGGCCTTCGGGCGGTTATTTTTGGGCGCGCCTGTGCCCGGGGCCTATTTTTGGCACACGGAGGCCGCTCGCAAAGTTTCGCGCAATTCCGAGTCCGGCGGACGAAGTTGGCCAGCCGCACCCCCCAAGGCTATAGCCCACCCGTTTTTGTGGCCTTTTTCCGCTGGACGAACTTGGCGCCCCGGCCTTCGGGCGGTTAGTTTTGGGCGCGGCTGTGCCCGGGGCCTATTTTTGGCACACGGAGGCCGCTCGCAAAGTCTCGCGCAATTCCGAGTCCGGCGGACGAAGTGGGCTAGCCCCACCCCCCAAGGCTATAGCCCACCCGTTTTTGTGGCCTTTTTCCGCTTGACGAACTTGGCACCCCGGCCTTCGGGCTGTTATTTTTGGGCGTGGCTGTTCCCAGGGCCTAGTTTTGGCACACGGAGGCCGCTCGCAAAGTATCGCCCTATTCCAAGTCCGGCGGACGAAGTTGGCCAGCCCCACCCCCCAAGGCTATAGCCCACCCGTTTTTGTGCCCTTTTTCCGCTGGACGAACTTGGCGCCCCGGCCTTCGGGCAGTTATTTTTGGGCACGGCTGTGCGCGGGGCCTATTTTTGGCACACGGAGGCCGCTCGCAAAGTCTCGCGCCATTCCGAGTCCGGCGGACGAAGTTGGCCAGCCCCACCCCCCAAGGCTATAGCCCACCCGTTTTTGTGGCCTTTTTCCGCTGGACGAACTTGGCGCCCCGGCCTTCGGGCAGTTATTTTTGGGCACTGCTGTGCCCGGGGCCTATTTTTGGCACACGGAGGCCGCTCGCAAAGTCTCGCACCATTCGGAGTCCGGCGGACGAAGTTGGCCAGCCGCACCCCCCAAGGCTATAGCCCACCCGTTTTTGTGGCCTTTTTCCGCTGGACGAACTTGGCGCCCCGGCCTTCGGGCCGTTATTTTTGGGAGTGGCTGTGCCCGGGGCATATTTTTGGCACACGGAGGTTGCTCGCAAAGTCTCGCGCCATTCCGAGTCCGGCGGACGAAGTTGGCCAGCCCCACCCCCCAAGGCTATAGCCCACCCGTTTTTGTGCCCTTTTTCCGCTGGACGAACTTGCCGCCCTGGCCTTCGGGCGGTTATTTTTGGACGCGGCTGTGCACGGGGCCTATTTTTGGCACACGTAGGCCGCTCGCAAAGTCTCGCGCCATTCCGAGTCCGGCGGACGAAGTTGGCCAGCCCCACCCCCCAAGGCTATAGCCCACCCGTTTTTGTGGCCTTTTTCCGCTGGACGAACTTGGCGCCCCGGCCTTCGGGCGGTTATTTTTGGGTGCTGTTGTGCCCGGGGCCTATTTTTGGCACACGGAGGCCGCTCGTAAAGTCTCGGACCATTCCGAGTCCGGCGGACGAAGTTGGCCAGCCGCACCCCCCAAGGATATAGCCCACCCGTTTTTGTGGCCTTTTTCCGCTGGACGAACTTGGCGCCCCGGCCTTCGGGCCGTTATTTTTGGGAGTGGCTGTGCCCGGGGCATATTTTTGGCACACGGAGGTTGCTCGCAAAGTCTCGCGCCATTCCGAGTCCGGCGGACGAAGTTGGCCAGCCCCACCCCCCAAGGTATTGCCCACCCGTTTTTGTGGCCTTTTTCCGCTGGACGAACTTGCCGCCCTGGCCTTCGGGCGGTTATTTTTGGACGCGGCTGTGCACGGGGCCTATTTTTGGCACACGTAGGCCGCTCGCAAAGTCTCGCGCCATTCCGAGTCCGGCGGACGAAGTTGGCCAGCCCCACCCCCCAAGGCTATAGCCCACCCGTTTTTGTGGCCTTTTTCCGCTGGACGAACTTGGCGCCCCGGCCTTCGGGCGGTTATTTTTGGGTGCTGTTGTGCCCGGGGCCTATTTTTGGCACACGGAGGCCGCTCGCAAAGTCTCGGACCATTCCGAGTCCGGCGGACGAAGTTGGCCAGCCGCACCCCCCAAGGATATAGCCCACCCGTTTTTGTGGCCTTTTTCCGCTGGACGAACTTGGCGCCCCGGCCTTCGGGCAGTTATTTTTGGGCGCAGCTGTGCCCGGGGCCTATTTTTGGCACACGGAGGCCATTCGCAAAGCCTCGCCCCATTCCGAGTCCGGCGGATGAATTTGGCTAGCCCCATCCCCCAAGGCTATAGCCCACCCGTTTTTGTGGCCTTTTTCCGCTGGACTAACTTGTCGCCCCGGCCTTCGGGCGGTTATTTTTGGGCACGGCTGTGCCCGCGGCCTATTTTTGGCACACGGAGGATGTTCGCAAAGTCTCGCCGCATTTCGAGTCCGGCGTACGAACTTGGCCAGCTCCACCCCACAAGGCTATAGCCCACCCGTTTTTGTGGCCTTTTTCCGCTGGACGAACTTGGTGCCCCGGCCTTCGGGGGGTTATTTTTGGCCGCGGCTGTGACCGTGGCTGATTTTTGGTACACGGAGGCCGCTCGCAAAGTCTCGCCCCATTCCGAGTCCGGCGGACGAACTTGGCCAGCCCCACCCCCCAAGGCTATAGCCCACCAGTTTTTGTGTCCATTTTCCGCTGGGCGAACTTGGCACCCCGGCCTTCGGGCAGTTCTTTTTGGGTGTGGCTGTGCCCACGGACTATTTTTGGCACACGGAGGCCGCTCGCAAAGTCTGTCCCCATTCCTAGTCCGGCGGACGAACTTGGCCAGCCCCACCCGCCAAGGCGATAGCCAACCCGTTTTTGCTGCCTTTTTCCGCTGGACGAACTTAGCGCCCCGGCCTTCGGGCGGTTATTTTTGGGCGCGGCTGTGCCCGCGGTCTATTTTTGGGACGCGGAGGCCGCTCGCAAAGTGTCGCCCTATTCCGAGTGCGGCGGACGAACTTGGCCAGCCCCACCCCCCAAGGCGATAGCCAACCCGTTTTTGCTGCCTTTTTCCGCTGGACGAACTTAGCGCCCCGGCCTTCGGGCGGTTATTTTTGCGTACGGCTGTGCCCGCGGCCTATCTTTCGAACTCGGAGGCCGCTCGCAAAGCCTCGACCCATTCCGAGTCCGGCGGACGAACTTGGCCAGCTCCACCCCCCAAGGTATAGCCCACCCGTTTTTGTGGCCTTTTTCCGCTGGACGAACTTGGCGTCCCGGCCTTCGGGGGGTTATTTTTGGCCGCGGCTGTGACCGCGGCTGATTTTTGGCACACGGAGGCCGCTCGCAAAGTCTCGCCCCATTCCGAGTCCGGCGGACGAACTTGGCCAGCCCCACCCCGCCAAGGCGATAGCCAACCCGTTCTTGTTGCCTTTTTCCGCTGGACGAACTTAGCGCCCCGGCCTTCGGGCGGTTATTTTTGCGTGCGGCTGTGCCCGCGGCCTATCTTTGGAACTCGGAGGCCGATCGCAAAGCCTCGCCCCATTCCGAGTCCGGCGGACGAACTTGGCCAGCCCCACCGCCCAAGGCTATAGCCCACCCGTTTTTGCGGCCTTTTTCCGCTGGACGAACTTGGCGCCCCGGACTTCGGGCAGTTATATTTGGGCACGGCTGTGCCCGTGGCCTATTTTTGGCACACGGAGGCCGTTCGCAAAGTCTCATCCCATTCCGAGTCCAGCAGACGAACTTGAACAGCCCCACCCCCCAAGGCTATAGCCCACACGCTTTTGTGGCCTTTTTCCGCTGGACGAACTTAGCGCCCCGGCCTTCGGGCGGTTATTTTTAGGCGCGGATGTGCCCGCGGCCTATTTTTGGGATGTGGAGGCCGCTCGCAAAGTGTCGCCCTATTCCGAGTGCGGCGGACGAACTTGGCCAGCCCCACCCCCCAAGGCGATAGCTAACCCGTTTTTGCTGCCTTTTTCCGCTGGACGAACTTAGCGCCCCGGCCTTCGGGCGGTTATTTTTGCGTGCGGCTGTGCCCGCGGCCTATCTTTGGAACTCGGAGGCCGCTCGCAAAGCCTCGCCCCATTCCGAGTCCGGCGGACGAACTTGGCCAGCTCCACCCCCCAAGGCTATAGCCCACCCGTTTTTGTGGCCTTTTTCCGCTGGACGAACTTGGCGTCCCGGCCTTCGGGGGGTTATTTTTGGCCGCGGCTGTGACCGCGGCTGATTTTTGGCACACGGAGGCCACTCGCAAAGTCTCGCCCCATTCCGAGTCCGGCGGACGAACTTGGCCAGCCCCACCCCCCAAGGCTATAGCCCACCCGTTTGTGTGGCCTTTTTCCGCTGGACGACCTTGGCGCCCCGGCCTTCGGGCGGTTATTTATGGGCGCGGCTGTGCCCGCGGCCAATTTTTGGTACACGGAGGCCACTCGCAAAGTCTCGCCCCATTCCGAGTCCGGCAGACGAACTTGGCCAGCCCCACCCCACAAGGCTATAGCCCACCCATTTTTGTGGCCGTTTTACGCTGGACGACCTTGGCGAACCGGCCTTCGGGCAGTTATTTTTGGGCGCGGCTGTGCCCACGGCCTATTTTTGAGACACAAAGGCAGCTCGCAAAGTCTCGTCCCATTCCGAGTCCGGCAGACGAACTTGGCTAGCCCCACCCCACAAGGCTATAGCCCACCCATTTTTGTGGCCGTTTTACGCTGGACGAACTTGGCGCCCCGGCCTTCGGTCTGTTATTTTTTGGCGCGGCTGTGGCCACGGCCTATTTTTGACACACGGAGGCCACTCGCAAAGTCTCGTCCCATTCCGAGTCCGGCGGACGAACTTGGACAGCCCCACCCCCGAAGGCTATAGCCCACCCGTTTTTGTGGGCTTTTTCCGCTGGGCGAACTTGGCGTCCCAGCCTTCGGGCAGTTATTTTTGGGCGCGGCTGTGCCCTCGGCCTATTTTTAGCACACACGGAGGCCGATCGCAAAGTCTCACCCCATTACGAGTCCGGGCGGACGAACTTAGCCAGCCCCACCCCGAAGGCTATAGCCCACCCGTTTTTGTGGCCTTTTTCCCCTGGTCGAATTTGGCGTCCCGTCCTTCGGGCGGTTTTTTTTGGGCATGGCTGTGCCGTGGCCTATTTTTAGCACACGGAGGCCGCTCGCAAAGTCTCGCCCCATTCCGAGTCCGGCGGCCGAACTTGGCCAGCCCCAACCCCCAAGGCTATAGCCCACCCATTTGTGTGGCCTTTTTCCGCTGGATGACCTTGGCGCCCCGGCCTTCGGGCGGTTATTTATGGGAGCGGCCGTTTCTGCGGCCAATTTTTGGTACACGGAGGCCGCTCGCAAAGTCTCACCCCATTCCGAGTCCGGCAGACGAACTTGGCCAGCCCCACCCCACAAGGCTATAGCCCACCCATTTTTGTGGCCGTTTTACGCTGGACGAACTTGGCGCCCCGGCCTTCGGTCGGTAATTTTTTGGCGCGGCTGTGCCCACGGCCTATTTTTGACACACGGAGGCCACTCGCAAAGTCTCGTCCCATTGCGAGTCAGGCGGACGAACTTGGCCAGCCCCACCCCCGAAGGCTATAGCCAACCCGTTTTTGTGGCCTTTTTCCGCTGGGCGAACTTGGCGCCCCGGCCTTCGGGCAGCTAGTTTTGGGTTCGCCTGTGCCCGCGGCCTATCTTTGGCACACGGAGGCCGCTCGCAAAGGCTCGTCCCATTCCGAGTCCGGCGGACGAACTTGGCCAGCCCCACCCCCCAAGGCTATAGCCCACCCGTTTTTGTGGCCTTTTTCCGCTGGACGAACATGGCAACCCGGCCTTCTGGTGGTTATTTTTGGGCGCGGCTGTGCTAGCGTCCTATTTTTGGCACACGGAGGCCCCTTGTAAAGTCTGGCGAGTCTGGTGGACGAACTTGGCCAGCCCCTCCCCACAAGGCTATAGCCCACCCGTTTTTTGGGAAATTTGGGGGCGGACGAACTTGGGGACCGGACCTTCGGGCGCTTATTTCCGGGCGCGGTTATGCCCGCGGTATATTTTTGGCACACGAAGGCCCCTCGCAAAGTCTGGCCCCATTCCGAGTCCGGCGGACGAACTTGGCCAGCCCCTCCCCCGAAGGCTATAGCCCTCCTGTTTGATGGGCATTTTTGCGGCGGACGAACTTGGGGACCGGACCTTCGGGCGCTTATTTTTGGGCTCGGCTGTGCCCGTGGCCTATTTTTATGACACGGAGGCCCCTCGCAAAGTGTGACCCAATTCGAGTCAGTGCGGACGAACCAGCCAGCCCTTCCCCGAAGGCTATAGCCCACCCGTTTTTTGGGCATTTTTGCGGCGGACGAACTTGGGGACCGGACCTTCGGGCGATTATTTTTGGGCGCGGCTGTGCCCGCGGCCTATTTTTTTCACACGGAGGCCCCTCGCAAAGTCTGGCCCCATTCCAAGTCCGGCGGACGAACTTGGCCAGCCCCTCCCCCCAAGGCTATGGCCCACCCGTATTTTGGCCATTTTTCCGTTGGGGGGTTTTGGCGCAACGACCTTTGGGGGGTTATTTCTGGGCGCGGCTGTGCCCGCGGCCTATTTTTGGCACGCGGAGGCCGCTCGCAAAGTCTCGTCCAATTCCGAGTCCGGCGGACGAAGTTGGCCAGCCCCTCCCCCCAAGGCTATAGCCCACCCGTTTTTTGGCCATTTTTCCGCTGGACGAACTTGGCGCCCCGGCCTTCGGGTGGTTATTTTTGGGTACAGTTGTGACCGCGGCCTATTTTTAGCCCGCGGAGGCCACTCGCAAAGTCTCGACCCATTCTGAGTCCGGCGGACAAAGTTGGCCAGCCCCTCCCCCCAAGGATATAGCCCACCCGTTTTTTGGCCATTTTTCCGCTGGGGGGTTTGGGCGCGCCGACCTTCCCGAGGTTATTTTGGGTGCGGCTGTGACCGCGGCCTATTTTAGCACCACGGAGGCCACTAACAAGTATCGCCCCATTCGAGTCGGGCGGACGAGAGTTTGCCGGACCCTCCCCATGGCTATAGCCCACCCGTTTTTGGCCATTTTCCCGCTGGGCGAACTTGGCGCCCGGCCTTTGGCGGTTATTTTTAAGGCGCGGCTGTGCCGGGCCTATTTTTGGCACGCGGAGGCGTTCGCAAAGTCTCGCCCCATTCCGAGTCCGAGGCGGACGAGAGTGGGCCAGCCCCTCCCCCAAGGCTATAGCCCACCGTTTTTGGCCATTTTTCCGCTGGGGGGTTTGGGCGCGCCGACCTTCGGGGGTTATTTTGGAGTGCAGTTGTGCCGCGGCCTATTTTGCAGCGCTTGTGAGCGCTCGCAAAGTCTTGCCCCATTCCGAGTCCGAGCGGACGAGGTTGGCCAGCCCCTCCCCAAGGCTATAGCCCACCCGTTTTTGGCCATTTTCCAGCGGCCACGAACTTGGCGCCCGGCCTTCGGGCGGTTATTTTTGGGTGCGGCTGTGCCCACGTCCCTGTGCAGCGCAGCGGAGGCAGCTCGCAAAGTCTCGCCCCATTCCGAGTCCGACGGACGAGTTGTTAGCCACTCCCATGAGGTATAGCCCACCCGTTTTTGGCCATTTTCCGCTGGGAGGTTTGGGCGCGCCGACCTTCGGGGTTTTGTGGGCGCTGGCTGGCCCAGCCGCGTATTTTGGCACGCGTGAGGCCGCTCGCAAAGTCTCGCCCCTTTCTGAGTCCGGCGTGGACGAAGTTGGCCAACCCCTCCCCCAAGGCTATAGCCCACCCGTTTTTGGCCATTTTTCCGCTGGGGATTTGGGCGCGCCGACCTTGCGAGGTTATTTTGGTCGCGGCTGTGCCCGGACCTATTTTAACGCGCCAGATGCCGCTCGTGAAATCTCGCCCCATTCCAAGTCCGGTGGACGAAGTTGGCCAGCCCTCCCTCCAAGGCTATAGCCCACCCGTTTTTGGCCATTTTCCGCTGGGGTTTGGGCGCGCCCGACCTTCGGAGGTTATTTTTGGGTGCTGCTGTGCCCGCGGCCTATTTTTGGCACGCGGAGGCCGCTGTAAAGTCTCGCCCCATTCCGAGTCCGAGGCGGACGAGTTGTCCAGCCCCTCCCCAAGGCTATAGCCCACCCGTTTTTGGCCATTTTCCGCTGGACGAACTTGGCGCCCGGCCTTCGGGCGGTTATTTTTAGGTGAGGCTGTGCCCGCGGCCTATTTTTGGCATGCGGAGGGCGCTTCGCAAAGTCTCGCCCCATTCCAAGAATCCGCGCGAGACGAAGTGGGCCAGCCCGTTTTTGGCCATTTTCCGCTGGGGGTTTGGTGCGCCGACCTTGGGTTGTTATTTTGGGCGCTGCTGTGCCCACGACCTATTTTGGCACGCGGAGCCGCTCGCAAAGTCTCGTCCCATTCCGAGTCCGAGGCGGACAAGGTGGGCCAGCCCCTCCCCAAGGCTATAGCCACCGTTTTTGGCCATTTTCCGCTGGGGGGTTTGGGCCCAACGACCATCGGGGGGTTATTTTTGGGCGCGGCTGTCCCCACAGCCTATTTTTGGCACGCGGAGGCCGCTCGCAAAGTCTCGCCCCATTCCGAGTCCGGCGGACGAAGTCGGCCAGCCCCTCCCCCCAAGGCTATAGCCCACCCGTTTTTTGGCCATTTTTCCGCTAGGGGGTTTGGGCGCGCCGACCTTCGGGCGGTTATTTTTGGACGCGGCTGTGCCCGCGGCCTATTTTTGGCACGCGGGGACCACTCGCAAAGTCTCGCCCCATTCCGAGTCCGGCGGACGAAGTGGGCCAGCCCCTCCCCCCAAGGCTATAGCCCACCCGTTTTTTGGCCATTTTTCCGCGGGACGAAAATGGCGCCCCGGCCTTTGGGCGGTTATTTTTGGGCGCGGCTTTGCCCGCGGCCTATTTTTGCACTCGCGGAGGCCGCTCGCAAAGTCTCGCCCCATTCCGAGTCAGCGGAATGAAGTCGAGCCAGCCCCTCACCCCAAGGCTATAGCCCACCCGTTTTTGGCCATTTTTCCGCGGGATGAACTTGGCGCACGGCCTTCGGGAGGTTATTTTGGGCGCGGCTGTGTCGACGGACCTATTTTTGGCACAGCGGAGGCCGTTCGCAAAGTCTCGCCCCATTCAAGTCCGATGGGACAGAGGTTGGCCAGCCCCTCCCCATGAGGTATAGCCCACCCGTTTTTGGCCATTTTTTTCCGCTGGGAGGTTTGGGCGCCGACCTTCGGGGTTTGTGGCGCGGCTGGAGCCCAGCCGCGTATTTTAACTTGTGGCTGCCGCGCTCGCAAAGTCTCGCCCCGCTTTAAGTCCGAGGCGGACGAAGTTGGCCAGCCACTCCCCCAAGGCTATAGCCCACCCGTTTTTGGCTATTTTTCCGCTGGGGGATTTGGGCGCTACTTCCGACCTTCAAGGTGGTTATTTTTGGTCGCGGCTGTGCCGCGGCCTGTTTTTCTTGCCATGAGATGCGCTGTAGAATCTCGTCCCGGCCAGGTCAGTAGGACCGAGTTGGCCAGCCCCTCCCCATGGCTATAGCCCACCCGCATTTGGCCATTTTTAAAGCTGGGACGAACTTAGCGCGCCGCCTTTTGGCTGTTATTTTTAGCTGAGGCTGTACCTCGGGCCTACTTTTGGCATGCGGAGGCGCTCGCCAAGTCTCGCCCCGGTCCGAGATCCACCGCGGACAGAGTGGGCCAGCCCCGTTTTTGGCCATTTTCCGCTGGGGTTTTGCGTGGCGTCGACCTTGGGGGTTATTTTTTTGGCGGCGGGCTGTGCCTGTGTCATATTTTTTATGACCGTGGGCCATTTCGTGAAGTGTCGACCGTTCCATAATGCGGCGCAACTTCGCCAGCCCCCTTCCTCAAGGCTTTAGCCTCCACCCGATTTTGGCTTTTACAAGTGGATTTAACTTGGGACCGACCTTCAAGCGAATTTTAAGGCTGTACCAAGGCTCATTTTCACACTGAGGCTCCTCGCAGTCTATTTTGACGAACTGGTTAGTTCCCTCCTGGGCGCCAGCGACTCCAACTTATTTTGGCCATTTTTCCGTTGGGGCCGCTTTGGCGCAACCCACTCAAGTCTGCTGTGCCCCATTTTGGCACGAGGCTGCCGGCGCACCACCCAGTCCGGCCAGCCTGGCTGCTCCCCCCAAGGCTATAGCCCACCCGTTTTAAGCGTTTGCCTTTCCGCTTTGGGGGGTTTAGTGTGCTTTGGCAAACCTTCGGGTGGCTATTTTTATTAGCCAGTGCCCGCGGCCTATTTTTACCTGAGGCCACTCGCAGTCTCGACCCATTCCAGTCCGCACAAAGTTGGCCAGCCCTCGGCAAGGATATATAGCCCCACCCGTTTTTTGGCCATTTTTTTCCGGTCAGTTTGGGCGCGCCTCGACTGGGGTTATTTTTAGCGCGGTCATTCCTCATGCCTATTTTTGGCACACGGAGGCCACTTCAACAGTGACGCCCCATTCCGAGTCTATGGATCGAAGTTTCCATGCACTTCTCCCCCATGGCTATAGCCCACCTGCTTTTTGGCCATTTTTCCGCTGGATCTAATCCTGGCGCCCTCGCCTTTTGTATGGTTATTTTGCCGCCACACCCGGCCTATTTTTACACGCTGGAGGTCGCTCGCAGAAGTCTCTTCGCCCCATTCGAGTCCGGCTGGACGAAGTGGGCCAGCCCCTCCCCAAGGCTATAGCCCACCCGCTTTTGGCCATTTTTCCGCTGGGTTTGGGCGCCATTTGACCTTTTCAAGAGCCGTACTTCGTCAGGTTCGCGTTTGCTTGCACACTGAGGTCAGCCGCAAAGTCTTTCTGTTCTATTCGAAGTCCGGCGGATTTGCTGGCCAGCCCTCCCCAAGCCTATAGCCCACCCGCTTTTGGCCATTTTTCCGCTGCACGAATCTCGCGCCTGCTCAAGGTTATTTTTGGGTGCGGCTGTGCCTACGTCCCTGTTACAGTAACGCTGGAGGCTGCTCGGCAAAGTCTCGCCCCCATTCCCGAGTCCGACGGACGAAGTTGGCTGCCCACTCCGCAAGGTATAGCCCACCCGTTTTTTGGCCATTTTTCCGCTGGGAGCTCTGGGCGCGCCGCCCTTCGGGGGTTTTTTTGTGGGCGCGGCTGGCCCAGCCGCGTATTTTGGCACGCTGGAGGCCGCTGCGCAAAGTCTCGCCCCTTTCTGAGTCCGGCGGATGGCTGGCCAGCTCCTCTCCCCAATGCTATAGCCCACCCGTTTTTGGCCATTTTTCCGCTGGGGATTTGGGCGCGCCGACCTTCAGCGGGGTTATTTTGGTCGCGGCTGTGCCCCCGGCCTATTTTTGGCACGCAGATGCCGCTCGTAGAAGTCTCGCCCCATTCCAAGTCCGGTGGACGGTTGGCCAGCCCTCCCTCTCAAGGCTATAGCCCACCCATTTTTGGCCATTTTTCCGCTGGGGTTTGGGCGCGCCCGACCTTCGGGGCGGTATTTTGGTGGTGCTGTGCCCGCGGCCTATTTTTGGCACGCTGAGGCCGCCTTCGCAAAGTCTCGCCCCATTCCGAGTCCGCGGACGGCTGGCCAGCCCTCCCCCAAGGCTATAGCCCACCCGCTTTTGGCCATTTTTCCGCTGGACGAGACTTGGCGCCTGGCCTTCGGCGGCTATTTTGGGTGAGGCTGTGCCCGCGGCCTATTTTTGGCATGCGGAGGGCGCTCGCAAAGTCTCGCCCCATTCCGAATCCCGCGGACGAAGTGGGCCAGCCCCGTTTTTTGGCCATTTTTCCGCTGGGGGGTTTGGGCGCGCCGACCTTCGGGTTGTTATTTTTGGGCGCTGCTGTGCCCACGACCTATTTTTGGCACGCGGAGGCCGCTCGCAAAGTCTCGTCCCATTCCGAGTCCGGCGGACAAGGTGGGCCAGCCCCTCCCCCCAAGGCTATAGCCCACCGTTTTTTGGCCATTTTTCCGCTGGGGGGTTTGGGCCCAACGACCATCGGGGGGTTATTTTTGGGCGCGGCTGTCCCCACAGCCTATTTTTGGCACACGGAGGCCGCTCGCAAAGTCTCGCCCCATTCCGAGTCCGGCGGACGAAGTCGGCCAGCCCCGCCCCCCAAGGCTATAGCCCACCCGTTTTTTGGCCATTTTTCCGCTCGGGGGTTTGGGCGCGCCGACCTTCGGGCGGTTATTTTTGGACGCGGCTGTGCCCGCGGCCTATTTTTGGCACGCGGAGGCCACTCGCAAAGTCTAACCCCATTCCGAGTCCGGCGGACGAAGTGGGCCAGCCCCTCCCCCCAAGGCTATAGCCCACCCGTTTTTTGGCCATTTTTCCGCGGGACGAAAATGGCGCCCCGGCCTTCGGGCGGTTATTTTTGGGCGCGGCTGTGCCCACGGCCTATTTTTGGCACGCGGAGGCCGCTCGCAAAGTCTCGCCCCATTCCGAGTCCGGCGGACGAAGTCGGCCAGCCCCTCACCCCAAGGCTATAGCCCACCCGTTTTTTGGCCATTTTTCCGCGGGATGAACTTGGCGCACCGGCCTTCGGGAGGTTATTTTTGGGCGCGGCTGTGTCGACGGCCTATTTTTGGCACGCGGAGGCCGTTCGCAAAGTCTCGCCCCATTCCAAGTCCGACGGACGAAGTTGGCCAGCCCCTCCCCGCAAGGTATAGCCCACCCGTTTTTTGGCCATTTTTCCGCTGGGAGGTTTGGGCGCGCCGACCTTCGGGGGTTTTTTTGTGGGCGCGGCTGGGCCAGCCGCGTATTTTTGGCACGCGGAGGCCGCTCGCAAAGTCTCGCCCCTTTCTGAGTCCGGCGGACGAAGTTGGCCAGCCCCTCCCCCCAAGGCTATAGCCCACCCGTTTTTTGGCTATTTTTCCGCTGGGGGATTTGGGCGCGCCGACCTTCGCGTGGTTATTTTTGGTCGCGGCTGTGCCCGCGGCCTATTTTTGGCACGCAGATGCCGCTCGCAAAGTCTCGTCCCATTCCGAGTCCGGCGGACGAAGTTGGCCAGCCCCTCCCCCCAAGGCTATAGCCCACCCGTTTTTTGGCCATTTTTCCGCTGGACGAACTTGGCGCCCCGGCCTTCGGGCGGTTATTTTTGGGTGAGGCTGTGCCCGCGGCCTATTTTTGGCATGCGGAGGGCGCTCGCAAAGTCTCGCCCCATTCCGAATCCCGCGGACGAAGTGGGCCAGCCCCGTTTTTTGGCCATTTTTCCGCTGGGGGGTTTGGGCGCGTCGACCTTCGGGGGGTTATTTTTGGGCGCGGCTGTGCCTGTGTCATATTTTTGGCACGCGGAGGCCGCTCGCAAAGTCTCGCCCCATTCCCACTCCGGCAGACGAAGTTCGCCAGCCCCTGCCCCCAAGGCTTTAGCCCACCCGTTTTTTGGCCTTTTTTCCGCTGGGGGGTTTGGGCGCGCCGACCTTCGGGTTGTTATTTTTGGGCGCTGCTGTGCCCACGACCTATTTTTGGCACGCGGAGGCCGCTCGCAAAGTCTCGTCCCATTCCGAGTCCGGCGGACAAGGTGGGCCAGCCCCTCCCCCCAAGGCTATAGCCCACCGTTTTTTGGCCATTTTTCCGCTGGGGGGTTTGGGCGCGCCGACCTTCGGGGGGTTATTTTTGGGTGCTGCTGTGCCCGCGGCCTATTTTTGGCACGCGGAGGCCGCTCGCAAAGTCTCGCCCCATTCCGAGCCTGGCGGACGAAGTCGGCCAGCCCCTCCCCGCATGGCTATAGCCCACCCGTTTTTTGGCCATTTTTCCACTGGACGAACTTGGCGCCCCGGATTTGGGGCGGTTATTTTTGGGCGCTGCTGCGCCCGCGACCTATTTTTGGCATGCGGAGGCCGTTCGCAAAGTCTCCACCCATTCCGAGTCCGGCGGACGAAGTTGGCCAGCCCCTCCCCCCAAGGCTATAGCCCACCCGTTTTTTGGCCATTTTTCCGCTGGACGAACATGGCGCCCCGGCCTTCGGGCGGTTATTTTTGGGCGCGGCTGTGCCCACGGCCTATTTTTGGCACGCGGAGGCCGCTCGCAAAGTCTCGCCCCATTCCGAGTCCGGCGGACGAAGTCGGCCAGCCCCTCGCCCCAAGGCTATAGCCAACCCGTTTTTTGGCCATTTTTCCGCGGGACGAACTTGGCGCACCGGCCTTCGGGAGGTTATTTTTGGGCGCGGCTGTGTCGACGGCCTATTTTTGGCACGCGGAGGCCGCTCGCAAAGTCTCGCCCAATTCCGAGTCCGGCGGACGAAGTTGGCCAGCCCCTCCCCGCAAGGCTATAGCCCACCCGTTTTTTGGCCATTTTTCCGCTGGGGGGTTTGGGCGCGCCGACCTTCGGGGGTTTTTTTGTGGGCGCGGCTGGGCCAGCCGCGTATTTTTCGCACGCGGAGGCCGCTCGCAAAGTCTCGCCCCTTTCTGAGTCCGGCGGACGAAGTTGGCCAGCCCCTCCCCCCAAGGCTATAGCCCACCCGTTTTTTGGCCATTTTTCCGCTGGGGGGTTTCGGCACGCCGACCTTCGCGGGGTTATTTTTGGTCACGGCTGTGCCCGCGGCCTATTTTTGGCTCACGGATGCCGCTCGTAAAGTCTCGCCCCATTCCAAGTCCGGCGGACGAAGTTGGCCAGCCCCTCCCTCCAAGGCTATAGCCCACCCGTTTTTTGGCCGTTTTTCCGCGGGACGAACTTGGCGCCCCGGCCTTCGGGTGGTTATTTTTGGGCGCGGCTGTGTCCGCGGCCTATTTTTGGCACGCGGAGGCCGCTCGCAAAGTCTCGCCCCATTCCGAGTCCGGCGGACGGTTGGCCAGCCCTCCCCTAAGGCTATAGCCCACCCGCTTTTTGCCATTTTTCCGCTGGACGAACTTGGCGCCCGCCTTCGGGCGGTTATTTTTGGCGCGGCCAGTGCCCAAGCTTATTTTGGCAAACGGAGGCCCTCGTAAAGTCTCGCACGATTCCGAGTCCGGCGGACGAAGTTGTCCAGCCCCACCCCCCAAAGCTATAGCTCACCCGTTTTTGTGGTCTTTTTCCGCTGGGCGAACTTGGCGCCCCGGCCTTCGGTCGGTTATTTTTGGGTGCAGCTGTGAACACGGCCTATTTTTGGCACACGGAGGCCCCTCGCAAAGTCTCGCGCGATTCCGAGTCCGGCGGACGAAGTTGTCCAGCCCCACCCCCCAAGGCTATAGCTCACCCGTTTTTGTGGTCTTTTTCCGCTGGACGACCTTGGCGCCCGGCCTTCAAGGGTATTTTTGGGCACTGCTGTGCCCGCGGCCTATTTTTGGCACACGGAGGTGCCTCGCAAAGTCTCGCGCCATTCCGAGTCCGGCCGACGAAGTTGGCCAGCCCCACCCCCCAAGGCTATAGCCCACCCGATTTTGTGGCCTTTTTCCGCTGGGCGAACTTGTCGCCCCGGCCTTCGGGCGGGTATTTTTGGGCGCGGCTGTGCCCGCGGCCTATTTTTGGCACACGGAGTTGCCTCGCAAAGTCTCGCGCCATTCCGAGTCCGGCGGACGAACTTGGCCAGCCCCACCCCCAAAGGCTATAACCCACCCGTTTTTGTGGCCTTTTTCCGCTGGACGAACTTGGCGCCCCTGCCTTCGGGCGGGTATTTTTGGGTTCGGCTGTGCCCGCGGCCTATTTTTGGCACACGGAGGCCCCTCGCAAAGTCTCGCCCCATTCCGAGTCCGGCGGACGAAGTTGGCCAGCCCCTCCCCCAAAGGCTATTGCCCACCCGTTTTTTGGCCATTTTTCCGCTGGACGAACTTTGCGCCCCTGCCTTCGGTCTATTATTTTTGGCGCTGCCGTGCTCATGGCCTATTTTTTGCACCGCGGAGGCCGCTGCAGTCTCGCCCCATTCCGAGTCCGGCGGACGAAGTTGGCCAGCCCCTCCCCGCAAGGCTATAGGCCACCCGTTTTTTGGCCATTTTTACGCAGGGTGGTTTGGGCGCAACGACCTTCGGGCGGTTATTTTATGGCACCGCTGTGCCTGCGGCCTAATGTTTGCATGCGGAGGCCGCTAGCAAAGTCTCACCCCATTCCGAGTCCGGCGGACGAAGTCGGCCAGCCCCTCCCCGCAAGGCTATAGCCCACCCGTTTTTTGGCCATTTTTCCGCTGGGGGGTTTGGACGCGCCGACCTTTGGGCAGTTATTTTTGGGCGCGGCTGTGCCCGTGGCCTATTTTTGGCATGCGGAGGCCGCTCGCAAAGTCTCGCCCCATTCCATGTCCGGCGGACGAAGTTGGCCAGCTACTCCCCCCAAGGCTATAGCCCACCCGTTTTTTGGCCTTTTTTCCGCTGGACGAACATGGTGCCCCCGCCATCGGGCGGTTATTTTTGGGTACTGCTGTGCCCGCGGCCTATTTTTGGCACGCAGAGGCCGCTCGCAAAGTCTTGTCCCTTTCTGAGTCCGGCGGACGAAGTTGGCCAGCCCCTCCCCCCAAGGCTATAGCCCACCCGTTTTTTGGCCATATTTCCGCTGGGGGGTTTGGGCGTGCCGACTTTCGGGCTGTTATTTTTGGCACGCGGAGGCCGTTCACAAAGTGTCGCCCCATTCCGAGTCCGGCGGACGAAGTTGGCCAGCCCCTCCCCCCAAGGCTATAGCCCACCCGTTTTTTGGCCTTTTTTCCGCGGGACGAACATGGTGCCCCCGCCATCGGGCGGTTATTTTTGGGTGCGGCTGTGCCCACGGCCTATTTTTTGCACGCGGAGGCCGCTTGCAAAGTCTCACCCCATTCCGAGTCCGGGGGACGAAGTTGGGCAGCCCCTCCCCCCAAGGCTATAGCCCACCCGTTTATTGGCCATATTTCCGCTGGGGGGTTTGGGCGTGCCGACTTTCGGGCTGTTATTTTTGGCACGCGGAGGTTGCTCGCAAAGTCTCGCCCCATTCCGAGCCCGGCGGACGAAGTTGGCTAGCCCCTCCCCCCAACGCTATAGCCCACCCGTTTTTTGGCCATTTTTCCGCTGGGGGTTTGGACACGCCGACCGTCGGGCGGTTATTTTTGGGCGCGGCGGTCCCCGCGGCCTATTTTTTGCACGCGGAGGCCGCTTACAAAGTCTCGACTAATTCCGAGTCCGGCGGACGAAGTTGCGAGCCCCTCCCCCCAAGGCTATAGCCCAACCGTTTTTTGGCCATTTTTCCGCTGGACGAACCTGGCGCCCCGGCCTTCGGGCGGTTATTTTTGGGCGCGCCTGTGCCCGTGGCATATTTTTCGGACACGGAGGCCGCTAGCAAAGTCTCGCCCCATTCCGAGTCCGGCGGACGAAGTTGGCCAGCCCCTCCCCCCAAGGCTATAGCCCACCCGTTTTTTGGCCATTTTTCCGCTGGGGGGTTTGGGCGCGCCGACCTTCGGGGGGTTATTTTTGGGCGCGGCTGTGTCCATGGCCTATTTTTGGCATGCGGAGGCTGCTCACAAAGTCTCGCCCCATTCCGAGTACCGCGGACGAAGTGGGCCAGCCCCTCCCCCCAAGGCTATAGCCCACCCGTTTTTTGGCCATTTTTCCGCTGGACGAACTTGGCGCCGCGGCCTTCGGGCGGTTATTTTTGGGCGCGGCTGTGCCCGTGGCCTATTTTTGGTACGCGGAGGCCGCTCGCAAAGTCTCGCCCTATTCCGAGTCCGGCGGACGAAGTTGGCCAGCCCCTCCCCTCAAGGCTATAGCCCACCCGTTTTTTGGCCATTTTTCCGCTGGACGAACTTGGCGCCGCGGCCTTCGGGCGGTTAGTTTTGGGCGCGGCTGTGCCCGTGGCCTATTTTTGGTATACGGAGGCCGCTCGCAACGTCTCGCCCCATTCCGAGTCCGGCGGACGAACTTGGCCAGCCCCTCCCCCCAAGGCTATAGCCCACCCATTTTTTGGCCTTTTTTCCGCTGGACGAACTTGGCGCCCCGGCCTTCGGGCGGTTATTTTTGGGCTCGGATGTGCCCGCAGCATAGTTTTGGCACGCGGAGGCCGCTTGCAAAGTCTCACCCCATTCCGAGTCCGGCGGACGAAGTGGGCCAGCCTCTCCCCCCAAGGCTATAGCCCACCCGTTTTTTGGCCATTTTTCCGCTGGCGGATTTAGGCGCGCCGACCTTCGGGCGGTTATTTTTGGACGTGGCTGTCCCCGCGGTCTATTTTTGGCACGCGGAGGCCGCTCGCAAAGTCGCGCCCCATTCCGAGTCCGGCGGACGAAGTTGGCCAGCCCTTCCCCCAAGGCTATAGCCCACCCATTTTTTGGCCATTTTTCCGCTGGGGGGTTTGGGCGCGCCGGCCTTCGGGCTGTTATTTTTGGGCGCGGCTGTGCCCGTGGCCTATTTTTGGCACGCGGAGGCCGCTCGCAAAGTATCGCCCCATTCCAAGTCCGGCGGACGAAGTTGGCCAGCCCCTCCCCCAAAGGCTATAGCCCACCCATTTTTTGGCCATTTTTCCCCTGGACGAACTTGGCGCCCCGGCCTTCGGGCGGTTATTTTTGGGCGCGGCTATGCCCAGGGCCTATTTTTGGCACGCGGAGGCCGCTCGCAAAGTCTCGCCCCATTCCTAGTCCGGCGGACGAAGTTGGCCAGCCCCTCCCCCCAAGGCTATAGCCCACCCATTTTTTGGCCATTTTTCCGCTGGGGGGTTTGGGCGCGCCGGCCTTCGGGCTGTTATTTTTGGGCGCGGCTGTGCCCGTGGCCTATTTTTGACACGCGGAGGCCGCTCGCAAAGTCTCGCCCCATTCCAAGTCCGGCGGACGAAGTCGGCCAGCCCCTCCCCCAAAGGCTATAGCCCACCCATTTTTTGGCCATTTTTCCCCTGGACGAACTTGGCGCCCCGGCCTTCGGGCGGTTATTTTTGGGCGCGGCTATGCCCAGGGCCTATTTTTGGCACGCGGAGGCCGCTCGCAAAGTCTCGCCCCATTCCGAGTCCGGCGGAGGAAGTTGGCCAGCCCCTCCCCCCAAGGCTATAGCCCACTCGTTTTTTGGCCATTTTTCCGCTGGACGAACTTAGCGCCGCAGCCTTTGGGCGGTTATGTTTGGGTGCGGCTGTGCCCGCAGCCTATATTTGGAATGCGGAGGCCACTCGCAAAGTCTCCCCCCATTCCAAGTCCGGCGGACGAAGTTGGCCAGCCCCTCCCGCCAAGGCTATAACCCACCCGTTTTTTGGCCATTTTTCCGCTGGACGAACTTGGCGCCCCGGCCTTCGGGCGGTTATTTTTGGGTGCGGCTGTGCCCGCGGCCTATTTTTGGCACGCGGAGGCCGCTCGCAAAGTCTCGCCCCCTTCCGAGTCCGCGGACGGTGGGCCAGCCCTCCCCAAGGCTATAGCCCACCCGCTTTTTGGCCATTATTCCGCTGGACGAACTTGGCGCCCGCCTTCGGGCGGTTATTTTTGGTTCGCAGTGCCCGTGGCTTTATTTTTGCACGCGGTGGCCGCTCTCAAAGTCTCGCCCCATTCCGAGTCCGGCGGACGAAGTGGGCCAGCCCCTCCCCCCAAGGCTGTAGCCCACCCGTTTTTTGGCCATTATTCCGCTGGACGAACTTGGCGCCCCGGCCTTCAGGCGGTTATTTTTGGGTTCGGCAGTGCCCGCGGCCTGTTTTTGGCACGCGGAGGCCTCTCGGAAAGCCTCACCCCATTCCGAGTCCGGCGGACAAAGTTGGCCAGCCCCTCCCCCCAAGGCTATAGCCCACCCGTTTTTTGGCCATTTTTCCGCTGGACGAACTTGGCGGCCCGGCCTTCGGGCGGTTATTTTCGGGCGCGGCTGTGCCCGCGGCCTATTTTTGGAAAACGGAGGCCGCACGCAAAGTCTCGCCCGATTCCGAGTCCGGCGGGCGAAGTGGGCCAGCCCCTCCCCCCAAGGCTATAGCCCAGCCGTTTTTTGTCATTTTTCCGCTGGACGAACTTCGGGCGGTTATTTTTGGGTGCGGCTGTGTCCGCGGCCTATTTTTAGTACGCGGAGGCCGCTCGCAAAGTCTCGCCCCATTCTGAGTCCGGCGGACGAAGTTGGCCAGCCCCTCCCCCCAAGGCTATAGCCCACCCGTTTTTTGTCATTTTTCCGCTGGACGAACTTCGGGCGGTTATTTTTGGCTTTTGCGGCTGTGCCTCAAGGCCATAGTTTTTGTACGCGGAGGCCTCTCGTAAAGTCTCTCCCCATTCCGAGCCCGGCGGACGAAGTCGGCCAGCGCCTCCCCCCAAGGCTATAGCCCACCCGTTTTTTGGCCATTTTTCCGCTGGACGAACTTGGCGGCCCGGCCTTCGGGCGGTTATTTTTGGGCGGGCTGTGCCCGCGGTCTATTTTTGGCACGCAGAGGCTGCTCGTAAAGTCTCGCCCCATTCCGAGTCCGCGGACGGTTGGCCAGCCCTCCCCCCAAGGCTATAGCCCACCCGCTTTTTGGCCATTTTTCCGCTGGACGAACTCGCGCCCGGCCGTCGGTCGGTTATTTTTGGCGCGGTTGTGCCCGCGCCTATTTTTGGTACGCGGAGGCGGCTCGCAAAGTCTCGCCCTATTCCGAGTCCGGCGGACGAGGTTTGCCAGCCCCCCCCCAAGGCTATAGCCTCCCGCTTTATTGGCCATTTTTCCGCTGGGGGTTTGGGAGCGCCGACCTTCGGACGATTATTTTTGGCGCGGCTGTGCCCGCGGTCTACCTTTGGCACGCGGGAGGCCGCTCGCAGTCGCGCCCCATTCCAAGTCCAGCGGACGACGCCGCGCCAGCACTCTCCCCAAGGCTATAGCCCAGCCGTTTTTGGCCATTTTTCCGCTGGATTTAACTTGGCGCCCCGGTCTTCGGGCGGCTATTTTTGGGTGCGGCTGTGCCCGCGGCCTGTTTTTGGCATGCGGAGGCTGCTCGCAATATCTCGCCCCATTCCGAGCCCGGCGGACGAAGTGGGCCAGCCCCTCCCCCCAAGGCTAAAGCCCACCCGTTTTTTGGCCATTTTTCCGCTGGACGAACTTGGCGCCCCGGCCTTCGGGCGGTTATTTTTGGGCGCGGCTGTGCCCGCGGCCTATTTTTGGCACGCGGAGGCCGCTCGCAAAGTCTCGTCCCATTCCGAGTCCGGCGGACGAAGTTGGCCAGCCCCCTCCCCAAGGCTATAGCCCGCCCGTTATTGGCCATTTTTCCGCTGGGGTTTGGGCGCGCCGACCTTCGGGTGGTTATTTTGGTCGCGGCTGTGCCTCGCTGCCATATTTTTTTGCACGCGGAGGCCGCTCGCAAAGTCTCACCCCATTCTGAGTCTGGCGGACGAAGTTGGCAAGCCCCTCCCCGCAAGGCTATAGCCCACCCGTTTTTTGGCCATTTTTCCGCTGGACGAACTTGGCGCCCCGGCCTTCGGGTGGTTATTTTTGGGCGCGGCTGTGCCCGCGGCCTATTTTTGGCACGCGAAAGCTGCACACAATGTCTCGGCCCATTCCGAGCCCGGCGGACGAAGTGGGCCAGCCCCTCCCCCCAAGGCTATAGCCCACCCATTTTTTGGCCATTTTTGCGATGGACAAACTTGGTACTCCGGCCTTCGGGCGGTTATTTTTGGACGCGGCTGTGCCCGCGGCCTATTTTTGGCACACGGAGGCCGGTCGCAAAGTCTCACCCCATTCCGAGTACGGCGGACGAAGTTGGCCAACCCCTCCCCCCAAGGCTATAGCCCACCCGTTTTTTGGCCATTTTTCCGCTGGGGTGTTTGGGCGCGCCGACCTTCGGTGGGTTATTTTTGGGCACGGCTGTGCCCGCGGCCTATTTTTGGCACGCGGAGGCCGTTCGCAAAGTCTCGCCCCATTCCGAGTCCGGCGGACGAAGTTGGCCAGCCCCTCCCCCCAAGGCTATAGCCCACCCATTTTTTGGCCATTTTTCCGCTGGGCGAACTTGGCGCCCCGGCCTTCGGGCGGTTATTTTTGGGTGCGGCTGTGCCCGCGGCCTATTTTTGGCATACGGAGGCCGCTCGCAAAGTCTCGCCCCATTCCGAGTCCGGCGGACGAAGGGGGCCATCCCCTCCCCCCAAGGCTATAGCCCATCCGTTTTTTGGCCATTTTGCCGCTGGACGAACTTGGCTCCCCAGCCTTCGGGCAGTTATTTTTGGGCGCGGCTGCGCCCGGGCCTATATTTGGCACATGGAGGCCGCTCGCAAAGTCTCGCCCCATTCCGAGCCCGGCGGAGGAAGTGGGCCAGCCCCTCCCCCCAAGGCTATAGCCCACCCATTTTTTGGCCATTTTTCCGATGGACAAACTTGGCACTCCGGCCTTCGGGCGGTTATTTTTGGACGCGGCTGTGCCCGCGGCCTATTTTTGGCACACGGAGGCCGGTCGCAAAGTCTCGCCCCATTCCGAGTCCGGCGGACGAAGTTTGCCAGCCCCTCCCCCCAAGGCTATAGCCCACCCGTTATTGGCCATTTTTCCGCTGGGGGTTTGGGCGCGCCGACCTTCGGGTGGTTATTTTTGGGCGCGGCTGTGCCCGCGGCCATATTTTTTTCACGCGGAGGCCGCTCGCAAAGTCTCACCCCATTCCGAGTCTGGCGGACGAAGTTGGCAGGCCCCTCCCCGCAAGGCTATAGCCCACCCATTTTTTGGCCATTTTTCCGCTGGGCGAACTTGGCGCCCCGGCCTTCGGGCGGTTATTTTTGGGCGCGGCTGTGCCCGCGGCCTATTTTTTTGCATACGGAGGCCGCTCGCAAAGTCTCGCCCCATTCCGAGTCCGGGGCGGACGAAGGGGGCCATCCTCCCCAAGGCTATAGCCCATCCCTTTTTTGGCCATTTTTCCGCTGGTCGAACTTGGCGCCCCGGCCTTCGGGCAGTTATTTTTGGGCGCGGCTGCGCCCGGCCTATATTTGGCACATGGAGGCCGCTCACAAAGTCTCGCCCCATTCCGAGTCCGGGCGGACGGGTGGGCCAGCCCTCCCCAAGGCTATAGCCCATCCGTTTTTTTGGCCATTTTTCCGCTGACGAACTTGGCTCCCGGCCTTCGGGCAGTTATTTTTAGGCGCGGCTGCACCCGGGCCTATATTTGGCACATGGAGGCCGCTCGCAAAGTCTCGCCCCATTCCGAGCTCGGGTGGATGAAGTGGGCCAGCCCTCCCCTCAAGGCTATAGCCCACCCGCTTTTGGTCATTTTTCCGTTGGGGTTTGGGCGCGCCACCATCTGGGGGTTATTTTTGGGCGCGGCTGTGGCCGCGCCTATTTTTGCACGCGGAGGCCGCTCGCAAAGTCTCACCCCATTCCGAGTCCGGCGGACGGTTGGCCAGCCCCTCCCCAAGGCTATAGCCCACCCGCTTTTTGGCCATTTTTCCGCTGGACGAACTTGGCGCCCGGCCTTCAAGGGTTATGTTTGGGCGCTGCTGTGCCTTCAAGGCCTATTTTTGGCACACGGAGGACGCCGCAGTCTCGCCCCATTCCGAGTCCGCGGACGGGGTTGGCCAGCCCTCTCCCAAGGCTATAGCCCACCCGAATTTTGGCCATTTTCCGCTGGACGAAATTGGCGCCCCGGCCTTCGGGCAGTTATTTTTGGGCGCTGCTGCGCCCGGGCCTATTTTTGGCACACGGAGGACGCTCGCAAAGTCTCGCCCCATTCCGAGTCCGGCGGACGAAGTTGGCCAGCCCCTCCCCCCAAGGCTATAGCCCACCCGTTTTGGGACCATTTTTCCGCTGGACGAACTTGGCCCCCCGGCCTTCGGGCTGTTATTTTTGGGCGCGGCTGTGCCCGCTGCCTATTTTTCGTACGCGGAGGCCGCTCGCAAAGTCTCACCCCATTCCGAGTCCGGCGGACGAAGTTGGCCAGCCCCTCCCCCCAAGGCTATAGCCCACCCGTTTTTTGGCCATTTTTCCGCTGGAGGGTTTGGGCGCGCCTACCTTCGGGGGGTTATTTTTGGGCGCGGCTGTACCCGCGGCCTATTTTTGGCACGCGGAGGCCGCTCGCAAAGTCTTGCCCCATTCCGAGTCCGGCTGACGAAGTTGGCCAGCCCCTCCCCCCAAGGCTATGGCCCACCCGTTTTTTGGGCGTTTTTGCGGCAGGCGAACTTGGGGACCGGAACTTCGGGTGCTTATTTTTGGAGGTGGCTGTGCCCGAGGCCTATTTTTGGCACACGGAGGCCCCTCGCAAAGTCTGGCCCCATTCCGAGTTCGGCGGACGAACTTGGCCAGCCCTTCCCCCCAAGGCTATAGCCCGCCCGTTTTTTGCGGGGGATGAACTTGGGGACCGGGCCTTCGGGCGCTTGTTTTTGGGTGCGGCTGTTCCCGCGGCCTATTTTTGGCGCACGGAGGACCCTCGCAAAATCTGGGCCCAATCCGAGTCCGGTGGACGAACTTAGCCAGCCCCTCCCCCAAAGGCTATAGCCCACCCGTTTTTTCGTCATTTTTGTGGTGAACGAACTTGGGGACCGGACCTTCGGGCGCTTACTTTGGACGCGGCTGTGTCCGTGGTCTATTTTTGGCGCACGGAGGCCCCTCGCAAAGTCTGGCCCCATTCCGAGTTCGGCGGACGAACTTGGCCAGCCCCTCCCCCCAAGGCTATAGCGCGCCCGTTTTTTACGGTGGACGAACTTGGGGACCGGACCTTCGGGCGCTTATTTTTGGGAGCGGCTGTGCCCGTGGCTTATTTTTGGTACACCGAGGCCCCTCGCAAAGTCTGGCCCCCTTCCGAGTCCGGCGGACGAACTTGGCCGGCCCCTCCCCCCAAGGGTATAGCCCACCCAATTTTGGGCATTTTTGCGGCGGACGAACTTGGGGACCTCACCTTCGGGCGCTTATTTTAGGGCGCGGCTGTGCCCGCGGCCTATTTTTGGTGCACGAAGACCCCTCACAAAGTCTGGCCCCATTCCGAGTCCGGGGGACGAACTTGGCCAGCCCCTCCCCCCAAGGCTATAGCCCACCTGTTTTTTGGGCATTTTTGCGGAGGATGAAATTGGGGACCGGACCTTCGGGCACTTATTTTTTGGTTCGGCTGTGCCCGTGGCTTATTTTTGGCGCACGGAGGCCCCTCGCAAAGTCTGGCCCCATTCCGAGTCCGGCGGACGAACTTGGCCAGCCCCTCCCCCAAGGCTATAACCCACCCGTTTTTTGGGCATTTTTGCGGCGGACGAACTTGGGGACCGGACCTTCGGCCGCTTATTTTTGGGTGCGGCTGTTCCCACGGCCTATTTTTGGTGCACGGAGAACCCTCGCAAAATCTGGGCCCATTCCGAGTCCGGCGGACGAACTTGGCCAGCCCCTCCCCCCAAGGCTATAGCCCACCCGTTTTTTCGGCATTTTTGCCGCGGACGAACATGAGGACCGGACCTTCGGGAGCTTATTTTTGGGTACGGCTGTGCCCGCGGGCTATTTTTGGCGCACAGAGGCCCCTCGCAAAGTCTTGCCCCATTCCGAGTCCGGCGGACGAACTTCGCCAGCCCCTCTCCCCAAGGGTATAGCCCACCCAATTTTGGGCATTTTTGCGGCGGACGAAATTGGGGACCGGACCTTCGGACACTTATTTTTTGGCGCGGCTGTGCCCGCGGCTTATTTTTGGCGCACGGAGGCCCCTCGCAAGGCTATAACCCACCCGTTTTTTGGGCATTTTTGCTGCGGACGAACTTGGGGACCGGACCTTCGGGCACTTATTTTTGGTCGCGGCTGTGCCCATGGCCCATTTTTGGCACACGGAGGCCCCTCGTAAAGTCTGGGACCATTCCGAGTCCGGCGGACGAACTTGGCCAGCCCCTCCCCCCAAGGCTATAGCCCACCCGTTTTTTCGTCATTTTTGCGGCGAACGAACTTGGGGACCGGACCTTCGGGCGATTATTTTTGGGCGCGGCTGTGTCTCCGCGGCCTAATTATTACACACGGAGACCCCTCGCAAAGTCTGGCTCCATTCCGAGTCCGGCGGACGAACTTGGCCAGCCCCTCCCCCCAAGGCTATAGCCCACCCGTTTTTTGGGCATTTTTGCGGTGGACGAACTTGGGGACCGGACCTTCGGGCGCTTATTTTTGGGTCCGGCTGTGCCCGCGGCCTACTTTTGGCACACGAAGGCCCCTCATAAAGTCTGGCCCCATTCCGAGTCCGGCGGACGATCTTGGCCAGCCCCTCCCCCCAAGGCTATAACCCACCTGTTTTGGGCATTTTTGCGGCGGACGAACTTGGGGACCGGACCTTCGGGCACTTATTTTTGTCGCGGCTCTGCCCATGGCCCATTTTTGGCACACGGAGGCCCCTGGCAAAGTTTGGCTCCATTCCGAGTCCGGCGGACGAACTTGGCCAGACCCTCCCCCCAAGCCTATAGCCCACCCTTTTTTTCGGCATTTTTGCGGCACACGAACTGGAGGACCGGGCCTTCGGGCGCTTATTTTTGGGCGCGGCTGTTCCCGCAGTCTATTTTTGGTGCATGGAGGCCCCTCGCAAAGTCTGGGCCCATTCCGAGTCCGGCGGACGAACTTGGCCAGACCCTCCCCCCAATCCTATAGCCCACCCTTTTTTTCAGCATTTTTACGGCGCAGGAACTTGAGGACCGGGCCTTCGAGCGCTTATTTTTGGGCGCGGCTGTTCCAGCGGCCTATTTTTGGTGCACGGAGGCCCCTCGGAAAGTCTGGGCCCATTCCGAGTCCGGCGGACGAACTTGGCCAGCCCCTCCCCCCAAGGCTATAGCCCACCCGCTTTTTCGCTATTTTGCGGCGGAGGAACTTGAGGACCGGACCTTCGGGCGCTTATTTTTGGACGCGGCTGTGTCCGTGGCCTATTTTTGGCGCACGTAGGCCCCTCGCAAAGTTTGGCCCCATTCCGAGTCCGGCGGATTTAACTTGGCCAGCCCCTCCCCCAAGGCTATAGCCCACCCGCTTTTGGGCATTTTGCGCCGTATGAACTTGCGGACCGGCCCTTCGGGCGCTTATTTTTGGGCGTGGCTTTGCCCGCGATCTATGTTTCACACACGGAGGCCCCTTCCGCAGTCGCCCCCCATTCTCGAGTCCGGGGACGAACTTGGCCAGCCCTCCCCCAAGGCTATTGCGCACCTGCTTTTGGGCGCTTTGCGGTGGACGAACTTGGGGACCGGACCTTCGGGCACTTATTTTTGCGCGCGGCTTTGGCCGTGACCTATTTTTCACACACGGAGGCCCCTCGCAGAGTCAGGCCCCATTCCGAGTCCGGCGGACGAACTTGGCCAGCCCCTCCCCCCAAGGCTATAGCCCACCCGTTTTTTCGGCATTTTTGCGGGGGACGAACATGGGGACCGGACCTTCGGGTGATTATTTTCAGAATTGGCTGTGCCCGCGGCCTATTTTTGGCACACGGAGGCCCCTCGCAAAGTCTGGTCCAATTCCGAGTCCGGCGGACGAACTTGGCCAGCCCCTCCCCCAAGGCTATAGCCCACCTGTTTTTTCGGCATTTTTGCAACGGACGAACTTGGGGACGGGACCTTCGGGCACTTATTTTTGGGTGCGGCTGTGCCCGTGGCCTATTTTTGGCACACGAAGGCCCCTCGCAAAGTCTGGCCCCATTCCTAGTCTGGTGGACGAACTTGGCCAGCCCCTCCCCCCAAGGCTATTGCCCACCCGTTTTTTGGGAGTTTTTGCGGCGGACGAACTTGGGGACCAGACCTTCGGGCGCTTTCTTTTTGGCGCGGCTGTGTCCCCGCGGCCTATTTTTGGCACACGGAGGCCCCTCGCAAAGTCTCACCCCATTCCGAGACCGGCGGACGAACTTGGCCAGCCCCTCCCCCCAAGGCTATAGCCCACCCGTTTTTTGGGCATTTTTGCAACGGACGAAATTGGGGACCGGACCTTCGGGCACTTATTTTTGGGTGCGGCTGTGCCCGCGGCCTATTTTTGGCACATGAAGGCCCCGCGCAAAGTCTGGCCCCATTCCGAGTCCGGCGGATTTAACATGGCCAGCCCTCTCCCCAAGGCTATAGCCCACCCGCTTTTTTGCGATTTTGCGACGGACGAACTTGGGGACCGGACCTTCGGGCAGTTATTTTTGGGGGCGGCTGTGGCCCCGCGGCCTACTTTGGGCACACGGAGGTCGCCCACAAAGTCCGGCCCCATTCCGAGTCCGGCGGACGAACCTGGGCTAGCCCATCCCGCCAAGGCTATAGCCCACCCGTTTTTTGGGCATTTTTGCAACGGACGAACTTGGGGACCGGACCTTCGGGCAGTTATTTTTGGGTACGGCTGTGCCCGCTCCTATTTTTGGCACACGGAGGCCCCTCGTAAAGTCTGGCCCCATTCCGAGTCCGGCGGACAAACATGGCCAGCCCATCCCCCCAAGGCTATAGCCGACCCGTTTTTTGGGCATTTTTGCAACGGACGAAATTGGGGACCGGACCTTCGGGCACTTATTTTTGGGTACGGCTGTGCCCGCGGCCTATTTTTGGCACATGAAGGCCCCGCGCAAAGTCTGGCCCCATTCCGAGTCCGGCGGACGAACATGGCCAGCCCCTCCCCCCAAGGCTATAGCCCACCCGTTTTTTGGGCGATTTTGCGACGGACGAACTTGGGGACCGGACCTTCGGGCAGTTATTTTTGGGGGCGGCTGTGTCCCCGTGGCCTATTTTTGGCACACGGAGGTCGCTCGCAAAGTCTGGCCCCATTCCGAGTCCGGCGGACGAACCTGGGCTAGCCCATCCCGCCAAGGCTATAGCCCACCCGTTTTTTGGGCATTTTTGCAACGGACGAACTTGGGGACCGGACCTTCGGGCAGTTATTTTTGGGTGCGGCTGTGCCCGCTCCTATTTTTGGCACACGGAGGCCCCTCGTAAAGTCTGGCCCCATTCCGAGTCCGGCGGACAAACTTGGCCAGCCCATCCCCCCAAGGCTATAGCCGACCCGTTTTTTGGGCATTTTTGCAACGGACGAACTTGGGGACCGGACCTTCGGGCACTTATTTTTGGGTACGACTGTGCCCGCGGCCTATTTTTGGCACACGAAGGCCCCTCGCAAAGTCTGGCCCAATTCCGAGTCCGGCGGACGAACTTGGCCAGCCCCTTCCCCCAAGGCTAAAGCCCACCCGTTTTTTGGGCATTTTTGCAACGGACGAACTTGGGGACGGGACCTTCGGGCACTTATTTTTGGGTGCGGCTGTGCCCGCGGCCTATTTTTGGCACACGGAGGTGCCTCGCAAAGTCTCGCGCCATTCCGAGTCCGGCGGACGAAGTTGGCCAGCCCCACGCCCCAAGGCTATAGCCCACCCGTTTTTGTGGCCATTTTCCGCTGGACGAACTTCGCGCCCCGGCCATCGGGCGGGAATTTTTGGGCGCGGCTGTGCCCGCGGCGTATTTTTGGCACACGGAGGCGCCTCGCAACGTCTCGCGCCATTCCGAGTCTGGCGGACGAAGTTGGCCAGCCCCACCCCCCAAGGCTATAGCCCACCCGTTTTTGTGCCCTTTTTCCGCTAGACGAACTTGGCGCCCCGGCCTTCGGGCGGGTATTTTTGGACGTGGCTGTGTCCGCGGCCTATTTTTGGCACACGGAGGCGCCTCGCTAAGTCTCGCGCCATTCCTAGTCTGGCGGACGAACTTGGCCAGCCCCTCCCCCCAAGGCTATTGCCCACCCGTTTTTTGGGAGTTTTTGCGGCGGACGAACTTGGGGACCAGACCTTTGGGCGCTTTCTTTTTGGCGCGGCTGTGTCCCCGCGGCCTATTTTTGGCACACGGAGGCCCCTCGCAAAGTCTCACCCCATTCCGAGACCGGCGGACGAACTTGGCCAGCCCCTCCCCCCAAGGCGATAGCCCACCCGTTTTTTGGGCATTTTTGCAACGGACGAAATTGGGGACCGGACCTTCGGGCAGTTATTTTTGGGTGCGGCTGTGCCCGCGGCCTATTTTTGGCACATGAAGGCCCCGCGCAAAGTCTGGCCCCATTCCGAGTCCGGCGGACGAACATGGCCAGCCCCTCCCCCCAAGGCTATAGCCCACCCGTTTTTTGGGCGATTTTGCGACGGACGAACTTGGGGACCGGACCTTCGGGCGGTTATTTTTGGGCGCGGCTGTGTCCCCGCGGCCTATTTTTGGCACACGGAGGTCGCTCGCAAAGTCTGGCCCCATTCCGAGTCCGGCGGACGAACCTGGGCTAGCCCATCCCGCCAAGGCTATAGCCCACCCGTTTTTTGGGCATTTTTGCAACGGACGAACTTGGGGACCGGACCTTCGGGCAGTTATTTTTGGGTGCGGCTGTGCCCGCGGCCTATTTTTGGCACACGGAGGCCCCTCGTAAAGTCTGGCCCCATTCCGAGTCCGGCGGACAAACTTGGCCAGCCCATCCCCCCAAGGCTATAGCCGACCCGTTTTTTGGGCATTTTTGCAACGGACGAACTTGGGGACCGGACCTTCGGGCACTTATTTTTGGGTACGACTGTGCCCGCGGCCTATTTTTGGCACACGAAGGCCCCTCGCAAAGTCTGGCCCAATTCCGAGTCCGGCGGACGAACTTGGCCAGCCCCTTCCCCCAAGGCTAAAGCCCACCCGTTTTTTGGGCATTTTTGCAACGGACGAACTTGGGGACGGGACCTTCGGGCACTTATTTTTGGGTGCGGCTGTGCCCGTGGCCTATTTTTGGCACATGGAGGTGCCTCGCAAAGTCTCGCGCCATTCCGAGTCCGGCGGACGAAGTGGGCCAGCCCCACGCCCCAAGGCTATAGCCCACCCGTTTTTGTGGCCATTTTCCGCTGGACGAACTTCGCGCCCCGGCCATCGGGCGGGAATTTTTGGGCGCGGCTGTGCCCGCGGCGTATTTTTGGCACACGGAGACGCCTCGCAACGTCTCGCGCCATTCCGAGTCCGGCGGACGAAGTTGGCCAGCCCCACCCCCCAAGGCTATAGCCCACCCGTTTTTGTGCCCTTTTTCCGCTGGACGAACTTGGCGCCCCGGCCTTCGGGCGGGTATTTTTGGACGTGGCTGTGCCCGCGGCCTATTTTTGGCACACGGAGGCGCCTCGCAAAGTCTCGCGCCATTCCTAGTCTGGCGGACGAACTTGGCCAGCCCCTCCCCCCAAGGCTATTGCCCACCCGTTTTTTGGGAGTTTTTGCGGCGGACGAACTTGGGGACCAGACCTTCGGGCGCTTTCTTTTTGGCGCGGCTGTGTCCCCGCGGCCTATTTTTGGCACACGGAGGCCCCTCGCAAAGTCTCACCCCATTCCGAGACCGGCGGACGAACTTGGCCAGCCCCTCCCCCCAAGGCTATAGCCCACCCGTTTTTTGGGCATTTTTGCAACGGACGAAATTGGGGACCGGACCTTCGGGCACTTATTTTTGGGTGCGGCTGTGCCCGCGGCCTATTTTTGGCACATGAAGGCCCCGCGCAAAGTCTGGCCCCATTCCGAGTCCGGCGGACGAACATGGCCAGCCCCTCCCCCCAAGGCTATAGCCCACCCGTTTTTTGGGCGGTTTTACGACGGACGAACTTGGGGACCGGACCTTTGGGCGGTTATTTTTGTGCGCGGCTGTGTCCCCGCGGCCTATTTTTCGCACACGGAGGTCCCTCGCAAAGTCTGGCCCCATTCCGAGTCCGGCGGACGAACCTGGGCTAGCCCATCCCCCCAAGGCTATAGCCCACCCATTTTTTGGGCATTTTTGCAACGGACGAACATGGGGACCGGACCTTCGGGCACTTATTTTTGGGTGCGGCTGTGCCCGCTCCTATTTTTGGCACACGGAAGCCCCTCGTAAAGTCTGGCCCCATTCCGAGTCCGCCGGACAAACTTGGCCAGCCCATCCCATGAGGCTATAGCCCACCCGTTTTTGGGCGTTTTGCAACTGGACGAACTTGGGGACCGGACCTTCGGGCACTTATTTTTGGGTGCGACTGTGCCCGCGGCCTATTTTTGGCACACGAAGGCCCCTCGCAAAGTCCGGCCCAATTCCGAGTCCGGCGGACGAACTTGGCCAGCCCCTTCCCCCAAGGCTAAAGCCCACCCGTTTTTGTGGCCTTTTTCAGCTGGACGAACTTGGCGCCCCGGCCTTCGGGTGGTTATTTTTGGGCGCGGCTGTGCCCGCGGACTATTTTTGGCACACGGAGGTGCCTCGCAAAGTCTCGTGCCATTCCGAGTCCGGCGGACGAAGTGGGCCAGCCCCACCCCCCAAGGCTATAGCCCACCCGTTTTTGTAGCCTTTTTCCGCTGGACGAACTTGACGCCGCGGCCGTCGGGCGGGTATTTTTGGGCGCGGCTGTGCCCGCGGCCTATTTTTGGCACACGGGGGTGCCTCGCAAAGTCTCGCGCGATTCCGAGCCCGGCGGACGAAGTTGGCCAGCCGCACCCCCCAAGGCTATAGCCCACCCGTTTTTGTGGCCTTTTTCCGCTGGACGAACTTGGCGCCGCGGCCTTCGGGCGGGTATTTTTGGGCGCGGCTGTGCCCGCGGCCTATTTTTGGCACACGGGGGCGCCTCGCAAAGTCTCGCGCCATTCCGACTCCGGCGGACGAAGTTGGCCAGCCCCACCGCGCAAGGCTATAGCCCACCCGTTTTTGCGGTCTTTTTCCGCTGGACGAACTTGGCGCCGCGGCCTTCGGGCGGGTATTTGTGGGCGCGGCTGTGACCGTGGCCTATTTTTGGCACACGGAGGTGCCTCGCAAAGTCTCGCGCCATTCCGAGTCCGGCGGACGAAGTTGGCCAGCCCCAACCCCCAAGGCTATAGCCCACCCGTTTTTCTGGCCTTTTTCCGCAGGACGAACTTGGCGCCGCGGCCTTCGGGTGGGTATTTTTGGGCGAGGCTGTGGCCGCGGCCTATTTTTGGCACACGGAGGCGCCTCGCAAAGTCTCGCGCCATTCCGTGTCCGGCGGACGAAGTTGGCCAGCCCCACCCCCCAAGGCTATAGCCCACCCGTTTTTGTGTCCTTTTTCCGCTGGACGAACTTGGCGCCGCGGCCTTCGGGCGGGTATTTTTGGGCGCGGCTGTGTCCGTGGCCTATTTTTGGCACACGGAGGCGCCTCGCAAAGTCTCGCGCCATTCCGAGTCCGGCGGACGAAGTTGGCCAGCCCCACCCCCCAAGGTTATAGCCCACCCGTTTTTGTGGCCTTTTTCAGCTGGACGAACTTGGCGCCGCGGCCTTCGGGCAGGTATTTTTGGGCGCGGCTGTGCCCGCGCCGTATTTTTGGCACACGTGAGGCGCCTCACAAAGTCTCGCACCATTACGAGTCCGGCGGATGAAGTTGGCCAGCCCCACCCCCAAGGCTATAGCCCACCCGTTTATGAGGCCTTTTTCCGCTGGACCAGACTTGGCGCCGCGGCCTTCGGGCGGGTATTTTTGCGCGCGGATGTGTCCGCGGCCTATTTTTTGACACACGCAGGCACCTCGCAAAGTCTCGCGCCATTCCGAGTCCGGCAGGACGAAGTAGGCCAGCCCCACCCCCAAGTCTATAGGCCACCCGTTTATGAGGCCTTTTTCCGCAGGACGAACTTGGCGCCGCGCCTTCGGGCGGGTATTCTTGCACGCGGATGTGTCCGCGGCCTAGGCCCTCGCAAAGTCTCGCGCCATTCCGAGTCCGCAGACGAGTAGGGCAGCCCCACCCCCAAGGCCATAGCCCACCCCATCTTGTGGCCTTTTTCCGCTGGACGAACTTGGCGCCGCGGCCTTCCTTCGGCGGGTATTTTGGGCGCGGCTGTGCCCGCGGCCTATTTTTGGCACACGGGGGCGCCTCGCAAAGTCTCGCGCCATTCCGAGCCCGGCGGACGAAGTTGGCCAGCCCCACCCCCCAAGGCTATAGCCCACCCGTTTTTGTGGCCTTTTTCCGCTGGACGAACTTGGCGCCGCGGCCTTCGGGCGGGTATTTTTGGGCGCGGCTGTGCCCGCGGCCTATTTTTGGCACACGGGGGCGCCTCGCAAAGTCTCGCGCCATTCCGAGTCCGGCAGACGAAGTAGGCCAGCCCCACCCCCTAAGGCTATAGCCCACCTGTTTTTGTGGCCTTTTTCCGCTGGACGAACTTGGCGCCGCGGCCTTCGGGCGTGTATTTTTGGGCGCGGCTGTGGCCGCGGCCTATTTTTGGCACACGGGGGCGCCTCACAACGTCTCGCGCCATTCCGAGTCCAGCGGACGAAGTTGGCCAGCCCCACCGCCCAAGGCTATAGCCCACCCGTTTTTGTGGTCTTTTTCCGCTGGACGAACTTGGCGCCGCGGCCTTCGGGCGGGTATTTTTGGGTACGGCTGTGCCCACAGCCTATGTTTGGCACACGGAGGCCGCTCGCAAAGTCTCGCCACATTCCGAGTCCGGCGGACGAACTTGGCCAGCCCACCCCCGAAGGCTATAGCCCACCCGTTTTTGTGTCCTTTTTCCCCTGGACGAACTTGGCGCCGCGGCCTTCGGGCGGGTATTTTTGGGCGCGGCTGTGTCCGTGGCCTATTTTTGGCACACGGAGGCGCCTCGCAAAGTCTCGCGCCATTCCGAGTCCGGCGGACGAAGTTGGCCAGCCCCACCCCCCAAGGTTATAGCCCACCCGTTTTTGTGGCCTTTTTCAGCTGGACGAACTTGGCGCCGCGGCCTTCGGGCAGGTATTTTTGGGCGCGGCTGTGCCCGCGACGTATTTTTGGCACACGTAGGCGCCTCACAAAGTCTCGCACCATTACGAGTCCGGCGGATGAAGTTGGCCAGCCCCACCCCCCAAGGCTATAGCCCACCCGTTTATGAGGCCTTTTTCCGCTGGACGAACTTGGCGCCGCGGCCTTCGGGCGGGTATTTTTGCGCGCGGATGTGTCCGCGGCCTATTTTTGACACACGCAGGCACCTCGCAAAGTCTCGCGCCATTCCGAGTCCGGCAGACGAAGTAGGCCAGCCCCACCCCCCAAGGCTATAGCCCACCCGTTTATGAGGCCTTTTTCCGCTGGACGAACTTGGCGCCGCGGCCTTCGGGCGGGTATTCTTGCACGCGGATGTGTCCGCGGCCTAGGCCCCTCGCAAAGTCTCGCGCCATTCCGAGTCCGGCAGACGAAGTAGGCCAGCCCCACCCCCCAAGGCTATAGCCCACCCGTTTTTGTGGCCTTTTTCCGCTGGACGAACTTGGCGCCGCGGCCTTCGGGCGGGTATTTTTGGGCGCGGCTGTGCCCGCGGCCTATTTTTGGCACACGGGGGCACCTCGCAAAGTCTCGCGCCATTCCGAGCCCGGCGGACGAAGTTGGCCAGCCCCACCCCCCAAGGCTATAGCCCACCCGTTTTTGTGGCCTTTTTCCGCTGGACGAACTTGGCGCCGCGGCCTTCGGGCGGGTATTTTTGGGCGCGGCTGTGCCCGCGGCCTATTTTTGGCACACGGGGGCGCCTCGCAAAGTCTCGCGCCATTCCGAGTCCGGCAGACGAAGTAGGCCAGCCCCACCCCCTAAGGCTATAGCCCACCTGTTTTTGTGGCCTTTTTCCGCTGGACGAACTTGGCGCCGCGGCCTTCGGGCGTGTATTTTTGGGCGCGGCTGTGGCCGCGGCCTATTTTTGGCACACGGGGGCGCCTCACAACGTCTCGCGCCATTCCGAGTCCAGCGGACGAAGTTGGCCAGCCCCACCGCCCAAGGCTATAGCCCACCCGTTTTTGTGGTCTTTTTCCGCTGGACGAACTTGGCGCCGCGGCCTTCGGGCGGGTATTTTTGGGTACGGCTGTGCCCACAGCCTATGTTTGGCACACGGAGGCCGCTCGCAAAGTCTCGCCACATTCCGAGTCCGGCGGACGAACTTGGCCAGCCCACCCCCGAAGGCTATAGCCCACCCGTTTTTGTGGCCTTTTTCCGCTGGACGAACTTGGCGCCGCGGCCTTCGGGCGGGTATTTTTGGGTGCGGCTGTGCCCACAGCCTATGTTTGGGACACTGAGGCAGCTCGCAATGTCTCGCCCCATTCCGAGTCCGGCGGACGAACTTGGCCAGCCCCACCCCCCAAGGCTATAGCCCACCCGTTTTTGTGGCCTTTTTCCGCTGGACGAACTTGGCGCCCCGGCCTTCGGGTGGTTAGTTTTGGGCGCGGCTGTGCCCACAGCCTATGTTTGGCACACGGAGGCCGCTCGCAAAGTCTCGCCACATTCCGAGTCCGGCGGACGAACTTGGCCAGCCCACCCGCGAAGGCTATAGCCCACCCGTTTTTGTGGCCTTTTTCCGCTGGACGAACTTGGCGCCCCGGCCTTCGGGCGGTTATTTTTGGGTGCGGCTGTGGCCGCGGCCGATTTTTTTCACACGGAGGCCTCTCGCAAAGTCTCGCCCCATTCCGAGTCCGGCGGACGAACTTGGCCAGCCCCACCCCCCAAGGCTATAGCCCACCCGTTTTTGTGGCCTTTTTCCGCTGGACGAACTTGGCGCCCCGGCCTTCGGGCGGTTATTTTTGCGCGTGGCTGTGCCCACGGCCTATTTTGGCACACGGAGGCCGCTCGCAAAGTCTCGCCCCATTCCGAGTCCGGCGGACGAACTTGGCCAGCCCCACCCCCCAAGGCTATAGCCCACCCGTTTTTGTGGCCTTTTTCCGCTGGACGGACTTGGCGCCCCGGCCTTCGGGCGGTTTTTTTTGGGCGCGGCTGTGCCCACGACCTATTTTTCGCACACAGAGCCTGCTCGTAAAGTCTCGCCCCATTCCGAGTCCGGCGGACTAACTTGGCCAGCCCCACCCCCCAAGGCTATAGCCCACCCGTTTTTCTCTGTCAACTTATCATCTTGTCCCACTCCGATTTGGAGTATTACCCGATGTCTTATAAGTTCCATCACCTATTTATGTTTGAGAAAATGTAAATAATTATGTTGTTCAGTGAAGTTATGCGAAAAACAAAAACAAAAGTTGTTGTTTCAAAAGAATAAAAATAACAATAATAGGTGAAATCCACCTTGCAACTTCCAAAAAAAAAAAAATTCTCTGCAGTTTTTTTAAACATACACTTTGTTTTCCTTAGTTCCTTTCTTTGTTAGCCATATCCCTAGCCTACGTTACGTCCTAATAAAAGTCCTTCTTGATTTTAGGGAACTATAGTCCGGAGTAGAAGCTAGTTATATGGGCTAAAAAGATGTAGTGGTGCATAATAAAAAATAAATAAATAAATAAAAGAAAAAAAAATACATAAATTGGGTTGACTAACAGTTTTTATTTGACTTGAGATCGTATTATTTCTAAGCTGAGGGCATATTTATTTCATCTTGGTGAGAGCATGTGATATCATTTCTTTATTATTTTCTCTCAATTACCATTCATTGGAGTGACTATTTTTATTTGGTTTAATTTCTTTGTGAGAGTGTCACTACTTCCAGTGAGATTTTGGGGTTTGACATGTCATTCTTGAAAGTAGCTATAACAAAGTCTACTGGGCTGATTCATGTGGATGGTTGATGTGGGTGTGATGTTGCTTTAGACTTGGAGATAATGCTTATACTTTTATTTGATTGTTATCATTAATCGATTGAATAAACACTCGTGTTTCTATAAAAAAAAAATTTTGAATTTGAATTTTGTTTTCGCTTTATTTGCTAGGGACTAGCAATAAGTGTGGTTGGGGTGTGTTGAGTGTTAGAAAATGTATATTTATAAAGGAGAAAACTGTCATTTACATTTCAAGTCTTACTAACAACCCTTACTTTTATGTATTTAACCTTCTTGTGATTTAATTACATGTGTTTTATTTTAATTAAGTATTTTATGTATTTTAGGGGCATTATAGTCATTTCACAATAAAGGAGAGATCAGACGGCAAAACGGACATCACTTTTGAACTCAGGACGATCGAAAACCTTAGGAGGAGCATAAAAAGAAAAATGCACTATTCACATGTACGGTACTATTCACGTGTACGGTACTGTTCACGACACTATTCACATAGACGGATCGATGACGTGGCATTGACCGATGATGTGGCATTGACTGATGAGGTGTCACGATCCTATTGGACTAAAATTCTTATGTACTGTTGATGGTGATGTGGCAGCATATCAGTGGACGAAAAATCTTGCGTACGGTGCATGCATCACACAAGATTATTTTCAACCAAACTGCATTACTGTTCATCCGGGTCAAACCGTATTACTGTTCATCCACGTGGTCAAACCGTGGACTGTTGACTGATGACGTGGCGCAATCCTGAGCGTCCAAACTGTTTTTAATCCGATGGCCATGATTTACTCCATGTATCTATAAAAAGGGGGCCTCTCCCCCCTAATTTGATAGCTCTGAATCCATTTTTGGGATCTATTTTCTGTAATTCCCTCTCCATCTTGTATTTTCTACGTATTTTAATAAATTCCCATTTTGCCCCTAGTTCAATTATGAGTGGCTAATTTTCTTTCAAGCTTGGGTTGAAGGTGAAGTCTCAACATGTGTCATGGGCTTTATTTGGTAAATTTACTTTCTCTTCCCCTCTAGTTTTTGTGGATGATTTGACTTTTCGTCGACAAATAATACTGATCTTGTCTAGATACCGCCTTGGTTACACCGGCTCTCTAGTATAAGGTTATTATTATTTGGCACGATAAGCCCTTAGCACCATATTGATTAGAGTGTGGTTCATGAGGTGTGGATTCCCCCCTCATGATTTAATTGGTATTAATAAGGAATATTTAGCCCATGGTGCATGTTGATACGAATCCAGATACCCAAGTACGTCATTTCAATAGATTTCGCTTCAATTTATTC
Source organism: Citrus sp. QX-2021 (assembly GCA_030444885.1). Classification (NCBI taxonomy): domain Eukaryota; kingdom Viridiplantae; phylum Streptophyta; class Magnoliopsida; order Sapindales; family Rutaceae; genus Citrus; species Citrus sp. QX-2021. The sequence continues at coordinate 1,676 of JAUJEF010000421.1, read as the reverse complement.
TCGCCATTGCAATTCCAATTTTAGAATTTATTATCGCCATTTCAATTCCAATTTTAGGATAATTTCAATCACTTCCACCACAATTCCAACCACCCATTTACAAAATTAATTCTACATATAATTAATATCCACCTCCTCGTGGGATCGACACTCGTCACCATTAGTCTATACTACAATAGATTCGTGCGCTTGCGAGTACATTAAAATTTGCACAACACGGACGAACTTGGCCAGCCCAACCCCCCAAGGCTATAGCCCACTCGTTTTTGTGGCCTTTTTCCACTGGACGAACTTGGCGCCCCGGCCTTCGAGGGTTATTTTTAGGCGCGGCTGGGCCCGCGGCCTATTTTTGGCACACGGAGGCCGCTCGCAAAGTCTCACCCCATTCCGAGTCCGGCGGACAAACTTGGCCAGCCCCACCCCCCAAGGCTATAGCCCACACGTTTTTGTGGCCTTTTTCCGCTGGACAAACTTGGCGCCCCGGCCTTCGGCCGGTTATTTTTGGGCGCGGCTGTGCCCGCGGCCTATTTTTGGCACACGGAGGTCGCTCGCAAAGTCTCACCCCATTCCGTGTCCGGCGGACGAACTTGGCCAGCCCCACCCCCCAAGGCTATATAGCCCACCCGTTTTTGTGTCCTTTTTCCTCTGGACGAACTTGGCGCCCCGGCCTTCGCGCTGTTATTTTTGGGCGCGGCTGTGCCCGCGGCCTATTTTTAGTACACAGAGGCCGCTCACAAAGTCTCGGCCCATTCTGAGTCCTGCGGACGAACTTGGCCTGCCCCACCCCCTAAGGTTATACCCCACCCGTTTTTGTGGCCTTTTTCCGCTGGACGAACTTGGCGCACCAGCCTTCAGGCGGTTATTTTTGGACGTGGCTGTGCCCGCAGCCTATTTTTGGCACACGGAGGCTGTTCGCAAAGTCTCAGCCCATTCTGAGTCAGGCGGACGAACTTGGCCAGCCCCACTTTGAGGCTATAGCCCACCCGTTTTGTGGCCTTTTCCATTTGGATGAACTTGGCACCCCGGCCTTCAGGCGGTTATTTTTGGGCGCGGCTGTGCCTGCGGCCAATTTTTGGTACACGGAGGCCGATCGCAAAGTCTCCCCCCATTCCGAGTCCGGCGGACGAACTTGGCGAGCCCCACCGCCCAAGGCTATAGCCCACCCGTTTTTGTGGCCTTTATCCGCTGGACGAACTTGGCGCCCCGGCCTTCGGGCGGTTATTTTTGGGTGCGGCTGTGCCCGGGGCCTATTTTTGGCAAACGGAGGCCGCTCGCAAAGTCTCGCGCCATTCCGAGTCCGGCGGACGAAGTGGGCCAGCCCCACCCCCCAAGGCTATAGCCCACCCGTTTTTGCGGCCTTTTTCCGCTGGACGAACTTGGCGCCCCGGCCTTCGGGCGGTTATTTTTGGGTGCGGCTGTGCCCGGGGCCTATTTTTGGCACACGGAGGCCGCTCGCAAAGTCTCGCGCCATTCCGAGTCCGGCGGACGAAGTGGGCCAGCCCCACCCCCCAAGGCTATAGCCCACCCGTTTTTGTGGCCTTTTTCCGCTGGACGAACTTGGCGCCCCGGCCTTCGGGCGGTTATTTTTGGGCGCGGCTGTGCCCGGGGCCTATTTTTGGCACACGGAGGCCGCTCGTAAAGTCTCGCGCCATTCCGAGTCCGGCGGACGAAGTTGG
>JAUJEF010000420.1:0-73000 GCA_030444885.1 Citrus sp. QX-2021 | reverse complement strand
CCGGACTCGGAATGGCGCGAGACGTTGCGATGCGCCTCCGTGTGCCAAAAATAGTCCGCGGGCACAGCCGCACCCAAAAATAACCGCCCGAAGGCCGGGGCGCAAAGTTCGTCCAGCGGGAAAAGGCCACAAAAACGGGTGGGCTATAGCCTTGGGGGGTGGGGCTGGCCAACTTCGTCCGCCGGACTCGGAATGGCGTGAGTCTTTGCGAGGCACCTCCGTGTACCAAAAATAGGCCGCGGGCACAGCCGCGCCAAAAAATAACCGCCCGAAGGCCGGGACGCCAAGTTCGCCCAGCGGAAAAAGGCCACAAAAACGGGTGGGCTATAGCCTTGGGGGGTTGGGCTGGCCCACTTCGTCCACCGGACTCGGAATGGCGCGAGACCAACCGAGGCACCTCCGTGTGCAAAAAATAGGCCCCGGGCACAGCCGCGCCCAAAAATAACCGCCCGAAGGCCGGGGCGCCAAGTTCGTCCAGCGGAAAAAGGCCACAAAAACGGGTGGGCTATAGCCTTGGGGGGTGGGGCTGGCCAAATTCGTCCGCCGGACTCGGAATGTCGCGAGACTTTGTGATGTAGATCCGAGTGCCAAAAATAGGCCGCGGGCACAGCCGCGCCCAAAAATAACCGCCCGAAGGCCGGGCCGCCAAGTTCTTCCTGCGGAAAAAGGCCATAAAAACGGGTGGGCTATAGCCTTGGGGGGTGGGGCTGGCCAACTTCGTCCGCCGGACTCGGAATGGCGTGAGTCTTTGCGAGGCACCTCCGCGTACCAAAAATAGGCCGCGGGCACAGCCGCGCCAAAAAATAACCGCCCGAAGGCCGGGACGCCAAGTTCGCCCAGCGGAAAAAGGCCACAAAAACGGGTGGGCTATAGCCTTGGGGGGTGGGGCTGGCCGACTTCGTCCGCCGGACTCGGAATGACGCGAGACATTGCGAGGTAGCTCCGAGTGCCAAAAATAGGCCGCGGGCACAGCCGCGCCCAAAAATAACCGCCCGAAGGCCGGGCCGCCAAGTTCTTCCTGCGCAAAAAGGCCACAAAAACGGGTGGGCTATAGCCTTGGGGGTGGGGCTGGCCAACTCGTCCGCCGGACTCGAACGGCACGAGATTTTGTGAGGCGCCTCCGAGTGCCAAAAATAGGCCAGCGGGCACAGCCGCGCCGCCCAAAGTCCGGGCTGCCAAGTTCGACCCATGGAAAAAGGCCACAAAAGCGGGTAGGCTATAGCTTGCGGGGTGGGGCTGGCCCACTTCGTCCGCCGGACTCGAACGGCCCGAGATTTTGCGAGGTGCCTCCGAGTGCCAAAATAGGCAGTGGGCACAGCCGCGCCCAAAAATAACCGCCCGAAGACCGGGCCGCCAAGTTCGTCCTGCGGAAAAAAGGCCACAAAAACGGGTGGGCTATAGCCTTGGGGGGTGGGGCTGGCAAACTTCGTCCGCCGGACTCGGAATGGCGCGAGACTTTGCGAGGCACCTCTGTGTGGCAAAAATAGGCCGCGGGCACAGCCGCGCCCAAAAATACCCGCCCGATGGCCGGGGCGCCAAGTTCGTCCAGCGGTAAAAGGCCACAAAAATGGGTGGGCTATAGCCTTGGGGGGTTGGGCTGGCCCACTTCGTCCGCCGGACTCGGAATGGCGCGAGACTTTGCGAGGCGCCTCCGTGTGCCAAAAATAGGCCGCGGGCACAGCCGCGCCCCAAAAATACCCGCCCGATGGCCGGGGCGCCAAGTTCGTCCAGCGGTAAAAGGCCACAAAAATGGGTGGGCTATAGCCTCGGGGGGTTGGGCTGGCCCACTTCGTCCGCCGGACTCGGAATGGCGCGAGACTTTGCGAGGCGCCTCCGTGTGCCAAAAATAGGCCGCGGGCACAGCCGCGCCCAAAAATACCCGCCCGAAGGCCGGGGCGCCAAGTTCATCCAGCGGTAAAAAGCCACAAAAATGGGAGGGCCATAGCCTTGTGGGGTGGGGCTGGCCAACTTCGTCCGCCGGACTCGGAATGGCGCGAGACTTTACGAGGCGCCTCCGTGTGCTAAAAATAGGCCGTGGGCACAGCCGCGTCCAAAAATACCCGCCCGAAGGCCGGGGCGCCCAGTTCGTCCAGCGGAAAATGGCCACAAAAACGGGTGGGCTATAGCCTTGGGGGGTGGAGCTGGCCCACTTCGTCCGCCGGACTCGGAATGGCGCGAGTCTTTGCGAGGCCTCTCCGTGTGCCAAAAATAGGCAGCGGGCACAGCCGCGTCCATAAATACCCGCCCGAAGGTCGAGGCGCCGAGTTCGTCCAGCGAAAAATGGCCACAAAAACGGGTGGGCTATAGCCTTGGGGGGTGGGGCTGCCAACTTCGTCCGCCGGACTGGGAATGGCGCGAGACTTTGCGAGGCGCCTCCGTGTGCCAAAAATAGGCCGCGGACACAGCCGCGCCCAAAAATACTGGCCCGAAGGCAGGGGCGCAAGGTTCGTCCAGCGGAAAAAGGCCACAAAAACGGGTGGGTTATAGCCTTGGGGGGTGGGGCTGGCCAACTTCGTCCGCCGGACTCGGAATGGCGTGAGTCTTTGCGAGGCACCTCCGCGTACCAAAAATAGGCCGCGGGCACAGCCGCGCCAAAAAATAACCGCCCGAAGGCCGGGACGCCAAGTTCGCCCAGCGGAAAAAGGCCACAAAAATGGGTGGGCTATAGCCTTGGGGGGTGGGGCTGGCCGACTTCGTCCGCCGGACTCGGAATGACGCGAGACATTGCGAGGTAGCTCCGAGTGCCAAAAATAGGCCGCGGGCACAGCCGCGCCCAAAAATAACCGCCCGAAGGCCGGGCCGCCAAGTTCTTCCTGCGCAAAAAGGCCACAAAAACGGGTGGGCTATAGCCTTGGGGGGTGGGGCTGGCCAACTTCGTCCGCCGGACTCGGAACGGCACGAGATTTTGTGAGGCGCCTCCGAGTGCCAAAAATAGGCCGCGGGCACAGCCGCGCCGCCCAAAGTCCGGGCTGCCAAGTTCGACCTGCGGAAAAAGGCCACAAAAACGGGTAGGCTATAGCTTGCGGGGTGGGGCTGGCCCACTTCGTCCGCCGGACTCGGAACGGCCCGAGATTTTGCGAGGTGCCTCCGAGTGCCAAAAATAGGCCGTGGGCACAGCCGCGCCCAAAAATAACCGCCCGAAGACCGGGCCGCCAAGTTCGTCCTGCGGAAAAAAGGCCACAAAAACGGGTGGGCTATAGCCTTGGGGGGTGGGGCTGGCAAACTTCGTCCGCCGGACTCGGAATGGCGCGAGACTTTGCGAGGCACCTCTGTGTGGCAAAAATAGGCCGCGGGCACAGCCGCGCCCAAAAATACCCGCCCGATGGCCGGGGCGCCAAGTTCGTCCAGCGGTAAAAGGCCACAAAAATGGGTGGGCTATAGCCTTGGGGGGTTGGGCTGGCCCACTTCGTCCGCCGGACTCGGAATGGCGCGAGACTTTGCGAGGCGCCTCCGTGTGCCAAAAATAGGCCGCGGGCACAGCCGCGCCCCAAAAATACCCGCCCGATGGCCGGGGCGCCAAGTTCGTCCAGCGGTAAAAGGCCACAAAAATGGGTGGGCTATAGCCTCGGGGGGTTGGGCTGGCCCACTTCGTCCGCCGGACTCGGAATGGCGCGAGACTTTGCGAGGCGCCTCCGTGTGCCAAAAATAGGCTGCGGGCACAGACACTCCCAAAAATACCCGCCCCAAGGCCGGGACGCCAAGTTCATCCAGCGGTAAAAAGCCACAAAAATGGGAGGGCCATAGCCTTGTGGGGTGGGGCTGGCCAACTTCGTCCGCCGGACTCGGAATGGCGCGAGACTTTACGAGGCGCCTCCGTGTGCTAAAAATAGGCCGTGGGCACAGCCGCGTCCAAAAATACCCGCCCGAAGGCCGGGGCGCCCAGTTCGTCCAGCGGAAAATGGCCACAAAAACGGGTGGGCTATAGCCTTGGGGGGTGGAGCTGGCCCACTTCGTCCGCCGGACTCGGAATGGCGCGAGTCTTTGCGAGGCCTCTCCGTGTGCCAAAAATAGGCAGCGGGCACAGCCGCGTCCATAAATACCCGCCCGAAGGTCGAGGCGCCGAGTTCGTCCAGCGAAAAATGGCCACAAAAACGGGTGGGCTATAGCCTTGGGGGGTGGGGCTGCCAACTTCGTCCGCCGGACTGGGAATGGCGCGAGACTTTGCGAGGCGCCTCCGTGTGCCAAAAATAGGCCGCGGACACAGCCGCGCCCAAAAATACTGGCCCGAAGGCAGGGGCGCAAGGTTCGTCCAGCGGAAAAAGGCCACAAAAACGGGTGGGTTATAGCCTTGGGGGGTGGGGCTGGCCAACTTCGTCCGCCGGACTCGGAATGGCACGAGACATTGCGAGGCGCCTCCGTGTGCCAAAAATAGGCTGCGGGCACAGCGAAGCCCAAAAATACCCGCCCGAAGGCCGGGGCGCCAAGTTCATCCAGCGGTAAAAGGCCACAAAAACGGGTCGGCCATAGCCTTGGGGGGTGGGGCTGGCCAACTTCGTCCGCCGGACTCGGAATGGCGTGAGACTTTGCGAGGCGCCTCTGTGTGGCAAAAATAGGCCGCGGGCACAGCCGCGCCCAAAAATACCCGCCCGAAGCCTGGGGCGCCAAGTTCGTCTAGCGGAAAAAGGCCACAAAAATGGGTGGGCTATAGCCTTGGGGGTTGGGGCTGGCCAAAATCGTCCGCCGGACTCAAAATGGCGCGAGACTTTGCGAGGCGCCTCCGTGTGCCAAAAATAGGCCGCGGTCACAGCCGCACCCAAAAATAACCGCTCGAAGGCCGGGGCGCGAATTTCGTCCAGTGGAAAAAGGCCACAAAAACGGGCGGGGTATAGCCTTGGGGGGTGGGGCTGGCCAACTTCGTCCGCCGGACTCGGAATGGCACGAGACTTTGCGAGGAGCCTCCGTGTGCCAAAAATAGGCTGCGGGCACAGCGAAGCCCAAAAATACCCGCCCGAAGGCCGGGGCGCCAAGTTCATCCAGCGGTAAAAGGCCACAAAAACGGGTCGGCCATAGCCTTGGGGGGTGGGGCTGGCCAACTTCGTCCGCCGGACTCGGAATGGCGCGAGACATTGCGAGGCGCCTCCGTGTGCCAAAAATAGGCCGCGGGCACAGCGAAGCCCAAAAATACCCGCCCGAAGGCCGGGGCTCCAAGTTCATCCAGCGGGAAAAGGCCACAAAAACGGGTGGGCCATAGCCTTGGGGGGTGGGGCTGGCCAACTTCGTCCGCCGGACTCGGAATGGCGCGAGACTTTGCGAGGCGCCTCCGTTTGCCAAAAATAGGCCGTGGGCACAGCCTCGCCCAAAAATACCCGACCGAAGGCCGGGGCGCCAAGTTCGTCCAGCGGAAAAAGGCCACAAAAACGGGTGGGCTATAGCCTTGGGGGGTGGGGCTGGACAACTTCGTCCGCCGGACTGGGAATGGCGCGAGACTTTGCGAGGCTCCTCCGTGTGCCAAAAATAGGCCGTGGGCACAGCCGCGCCCAAAAATACCCGCCCGAAGGCCGGGGCGCCCAGTTCGTCCAGCGGAAAATGGCCACAAAAACGGGTGGGCTATAGCCTTGGGGGGTGGAGCTGGCCCACTTCGTCCGCCGGACTCGGAATGGCGCGAGTCTTTGCGAGGCCTCTCCGTGTGCCAAAAATAGGCAGCGGGCACAGCCGCGTCCAAAAATACCAGCCCGAAGGTCGAGGCGCCGAGTTCGTCCAGCGAAAAATGGCCACAAAAACGGGTGGGCTATAGCCTTGGGGGGTGGGGCTGGCCAACTTCGTCCGCCGGACTGGGAATGGCGCGAGACTTTGCGAGGCGCCTCCGTGTGCCAAAAATAGGCCGCGGGCACAGCCGCGCCCAAAAATACTGGCCCGAAGGCAGGGGCGCAAGGTTCGTCCAGCGGAAAAAGGCCACAAAAACGGGTGGGTTATAGCCTTGGGGGGTGGGGCTGGCCAACTTCGTCCGCCGGACTCGGAATGGCACGAGACATTGCGAGGCGCCTCCGTGTGCCAAAAATAGGCCGCGGGCGCAGCGAAGCCCAAAAATACCCGCCCGAAGGCCGGGGCGCCAAGTTCATCCAGCGGTAAAAGGCCACAAAAATGGGTCGGCCATAGCCTTGGGGGGTGGGCTGGCCAACTTCGTCTGCCGGACTCGGAATGGCGTGAGACTTTGCGAGGCGCCTCCGTGTGCCAAAAATAGGCCGCGGGCACAGCCGCGCCCAAAAATACCCGCCCGAAGGCTGGGGCGCCAAGTTCGTCTAGCGGAAAAAGGCCACAAAAATGGGTGGGCTATAGCCTTGGGGGGTGGAGCTGGCCAACATCGTCTGCCGGACTCAAAATGGCGAGAGACTTTGCGAGGCGCCTCCGTGTGCCAAAAATAGGCCGCGGTCACAGCCGTACCCAAAAATAACCGCTCGAAGGCCGGGGCGCGAATTTCGTCCAGTGGAAAAAGGCCACAAAAACGGGTGGGCTATAGCCTTGGGGGGTGGGGCTGGCCCACTTCGTCCGCCGGACTCGGAATGGCGCGAGACTTTGCGAGGAGCCTCCGTGTGCCAAAAATAGGCCGCGGGCACAGCCGCGCCCAAAAATAACGGCCCGAAGGCGGGGACGCAAGGTTCGTCCAGCGGAAAAAGGCCACAAAAACGGGTGGGTTATAGCATTGGGGGGTGGGGCTGGCCTACTTCGTCCGCCGGACTCGGAATGGCGCGAGACATTGCGAGGCGCCTCCGTGTGCCAAAAATAGGCCACGGGCACAGCGAAGCCCAAAAATACCCGCCCGAAGGCCGGGGCTCCAAGTTCATCCAGCGGGAAAAGGCCACAAAAACGGGTGGGCCATAGCCTTGGGGGGTGGGGCTGGCCAACTTCGTCCGCCGGACTCGGAATGGCGCGAGACTTTGCGAGGCGCCTCCGTTTGCCAAAAATAGGCCGTGGGCACAGCCTCGCCCAAAAATACCCGACCGAAGGCCGGGGCGCCCAGTTCGTCCAGCGGAAAATGGCCACAAAAACGGGTGGGCTATAGCCTTGGGGGGTGGAGCTGGCCCACTTCGTCCGCCGGACTCGGAATGGCGCGAGTCTTTGCGAGGCCTCTCCGTGTGCCAAAAATAGGCAGCGGGCACAGCCGCGTCCAAAAATACCAGCCCGAAGGTCGAGGCGCCGAGTTCGTCCAGCGAAAAATGGCCACAAAAACGGGTGGGCTATAGCCTTGGGGGGTGGGGCTGGCCAACTTCATCCGCCGGACTCGGAATGCCGCGAGACTTTGCGAGGCTCCTCCGTGTACCAAAAATAGGCCGCGGGCGAGGGAGGCGCCTATGTGTGGCAAAAATAGGCCGCGGGCACAGCCGCACCCAAAAATACCCGCCCGAAGGCCGGGGCGCCAAGTTCGTCCAGCAGTAAAAGGCCACAAAAACGGGTGGGATATAGCCTTGGGGGGTGGGGCTGGCCCACTTCGTCCGCCGGACTCAGAATGGCGCGAGACTTTGCGAGGCGCCTCCGTTTGCCAAAAATGGGCCGTGGGCACAGCCGCGCCCAAGAATACCCACCCGAAGGCCGGGGCGCCAAGTTCGTCCAGCGGTAAAAGGCCAAAAAAACGGGTGGGCTATAGCCTTGGGGGGTGGGGCTGGCCAACTTCGTCCGCCGGACTCGGAATGGCGCGAGACTTTACGAGGCGCCTCCGTGTGCAAAAAATAGGCTGCGGGCACAGCCGCACGCAAAAATACCCGCCCGAAGGCCGGGGCGCCAAGTTCGTCCAGCGGTAAAAGGCCACAAAAACGGGTGGGCTATAGCCTTGGGGGGTGGGGCTGGCCAACTTCGTCCGCCGGACTCGGAATGGCGCGAGACTTTGCGAGGCGCCTCCGTTTGCCAAAAATAGGCCGTGGGCACAGCCTCGCCCAAAAATACCCGACCGAAGGCCGGGGCGCCAAGTTCGTCCAGCGGAAAAAGGCCACAAAAACGGGTGGGCTATAGCCTTGGGGGGTGGGGCTGGACAACTTCGTCCGCCGGACTGGGAATGGCGCGAGACTTTGCGAGGCTCCTCCGTGTGCGAAAAATAGGCCGTGGGCACAGCCGCGCCCAAAAATACCCGCCCGAAGGCCGGGGCGCCAAGTTCGTCCAGCAGAAAAAGGTCACAAAAACGGGTGGGCTATAGCCTTGGGGGGTGGGGCTGGCCAACTTCGTCCGCCGGACTCGGAATGCCGCGAGACTTTGCGAGGCTCCTCCGTGTGCCAAAAATAGGCCGCGGGCGAGGGAGGCGCCTATGTGTGCCAAAAATAGGCCGCGGGCACAGCCGTACCCAAAAATACCCGCCCGAAGGCCGGGGCGCCAAGTTCGTCCAGCAGTAAAAGGCCACAAAAACGGGTGGGATATAGCCTTGGGGGGTGGGGCTGGCCCACTTCGTCCGCCGGACTCAGAATGGCGCGAGACTTTGCGAGGCGCCTCCGTTTGCTGCAAAATGGGCCGTGGGCACAGCCGCGCCCAAGAATACCCACCCGAAGGCCGGGGCGCCAAGTTCGTCCAGCGGTAAAAGGCCAAAAAAACGGGTGGGCTGTAGCCTTGGGGGGTGGGGCTGGCCAACTTCGTCCGCCGGACTCGGAATGGCGCGAGACTTTGCGAGGCGCCTCCGTGTGCAAAAAATAGGCTGCGGGCACAGCGGCACGCAAAATACCCGCCCGAAGGCCGGGGCGCCAAGTTCGTCCAGCCGTAAAGGCCACAAAACGGGGGTGGGCTATAGCCTTGGGGGGTGGGGCTGGCCAACTTCGTCCGCCGGACTCGGAATGGCGCGAGACTTTACGAGGCGCCTCCGTGTGCCAAAACTAGGCCGCGGGCACAGCCGCGCCCAAAAATACCTGCTCGAAGGCCGGGGCGCCAAGTTCGTCCAGCGGAAAAAGGCCACAAAAACGGGTGGGCTATAGCCTTGGGGGGTGGGGCTGGCCGACTTCGTCCGCCGGACTCGGAATGGCGCGAGACTTTACGAGGCGCCTCCGTGTGCAAAAAATAGGCTCCGGGCACAGCCGCACGCAAAAATACCCGCCCGAAGGCCGGGGCGCCAAGTTCGTCCAGCGGTAAAAGGCCACAAAAACGGGTGGGCTATAGCCTTGGGGGGTGGGGCTGGCCAACTTCGTCCGCCGGACTCGGAATGGCGCGAGACTTTGCGAGGCGCCTCCGTTTGCCAAAAATAGGCCGTGGGCACAGCCTCGCCCAAAAATACCCGACCGAAGGCCGGGGCGCCAAGTTCGTCCAGCGGAAAAAGGCCACAAAACGGGTGGGCTATAGCCTTGGGGGGTGGGGCTGGACAACTTCGTCCGCCGGACTGGGAATGGCGCGAGACTTTGCGAGGCTCCTCCGTGTGCGAAAAATAGGCCGTGGGCACAGCCGCGCCCAAAAATACCCGCCCGAAGGCCGGGGCGCCAAGTTCGTCCAGCAGAAAAAGGACACAAAAACGGGTGGGCTATAGCCTTGGGGGGTGGGGCTGGCCAACTTCGTCCGCCGGACTCGGAATGCCGCGAGACTTTGCGAGGCTCCTCCGTGTGCCAAAAATAGGCCGCGGGCGAGGGAGGCGCCTATGTGTGCCAAAAATAGGCCGCGGGCACAGCCGCACCCAAAAATACCCGCCCGAAGGCCGGGGCGCCAAGTTCGTCCAGCAGTAAAAGGCCACAAAAACGGGTGGGATATAGCCTTGGGGGGTGGGGCTGGCCCACTTCGTCCGCCGGACTCAGAATGGCGCGAGACTTTGCGAGGCGCCTCCGTTTGCCAAAAATGGGCCGTGGGCACAGCCGCGCCCAAGAATACCCACCCGAAGGCCGGGGCGCCAAGTTCGTCCAGCGGTAAAAGGCCAAAAAAACGGGTGGGCTATAGCCTTGGGGGGTGGGGCTGGCCAACTTCGTCCGCCGGACTCGGAATGGCGCGAGACTTTGCGAGGCGCCTCCGTGTGCAAAAAATAGGCTGCGGGCACAGCCGCACGCAAAAATACCCGCCCGAAGGCCGGGGCGCCAAGTTCGTCCAGCGGTAAAAGGCCACAAAAACGGGTGGGCTATAGCCTTGGGGGGTGGGGCTGGCCAACTTCGTCCGCCGGACTCGGAATGGCGCGAGCCTTTACGAGGCGCCTCCGTGTGCCAAAACTAGGCCGCGGGCACAGCCGCGCCCAAAAATACCTGCTCGAAGGCCGGGGCGCCAAGTTCGTCCAGCGGAAAAAGGCCACAAAAACGGGTGGGCTATAGCCTTGGGGGGTGGGGCTGGCCGACTTCGTCCGCCGGACTCGGAATGGCGCGAGACTTTACGAGGCGCCTCCGTGTGCAAAAAATAGGCTCCGGGCACAGCCGCACGAAAAAATACCCGCCCGAAGGCCCAGGCGCCAAGTTCGTCCAGCGGTAAAAGGCCACAAAAACGGGTGGGCTATAGCCTTGGGGGGTGGGGCTGGCCAACTTCGTCCGCCGGACTCGGAATGGCGCGAGACTTTACGAGGCGCCTCCGTGTGCCAAAACTAGGCCACGGGCACAGCCGTGGCCAAAAATACCTGCTCGACGGCCGGGGCGCCAAGTTCGTCCAGCGGAAAAAGGCCACAAAAACGGGTGGGCTATAGCCTTGGGGGGTGGGGCTGGCCCACTTCGTCCGCCGGACTAGGAATGGCGCGAGACTTTGCAAGGCACCTCCGTGTGCCAAAAATAGGCCGCGGGGATAGCCGCGCCCAAAAATACGTGCCCGAAGGCCGGGGCGCCAAGTTCGTCCAGCGGAAAAAGGCCACAAAAACGGGTGGGCTATAGCCTTGGGGGGTGGGGCTGGCCGACTTCGTCCGCCGGACTCGGAATGGCGCGAAACTTTGCGAGGCACCTCCGTGTGCCAAAAATAGGCCGCGGGCACAGCCGCGGCCAAAAATACGTGCCCGAAGGCCGGGGCGCCAAGTTCGTCCAACGGAAAAAGGCCACAAAAACGGGTGGGCTATAGCCTTGGGGGGTGGGGTGGCCCACTTCGTCCGCCGGACTCGGAATGGCGCGAGACATTGCGAGGCGCCACCGTGTGCCAAAAATAGGACGCGTGCACAGCCGCCCCAAAAAATACCCGCCCGAAGTCCGGGGCCCCAAGTTCGTCCAGCGGAAAAAGGCCACAAAAACGGGTGGGCTATAGCCTTGTGGGGTGGGGCTGGCCCACTTCGTCCGCCGGACTCGGCATGGCGCGAGCCTTTGCGAGGCACCTCCGTGTGCCAAAAATAGGCCGCGGGCACAGCCGCGCCAAAAGATAACTGCCTGAAGGCCGTGGCGCAAAGTTCGTCCAGCGGAAAAAGGCCGCAAAAATGGGTGGGCTATAGCCTTGGGGGGTGGGGCAGGCCAACTTCGTCCGCCGGACTTGGAATGGCGCGAGACTTTGCGAGGGGCCTCCGTGTGCCAAAAATAGGCCACTGGCACAGCCGCGCCCAAAAATAACCGCCCGAAGGCCGGGGCGCCAAGTTCGTCCAGCGGAAAAAGACCACAAAAACGGGTGGGCTATAGCCTTGGGGGGTGGGGCTGGCCAACTTCGTCCGCCGGACTCTGAATGGCACGAGACTTGGCGAGGCACCTCCGTGTGCCAAAAATAGGCCGCGGACACAGCCGCGCCCAAAAATACCCGCCCGAAGGCCGGGGCGCGAAATTCGTCCAGCGGTAAAAGGCCACAAAAAAAGGTGGGCTATAGCCTTGGGGGTGGGGCTGGCCTACTTCGTCCGCCGGACTCGAAATGGCGTGAGACTTTACGAGGGGCCTCCGTGTGCCAAAAATAGGCCGCGGGCACAGCCTCGCCAAAAGATAACCGCCCGAAGGCCGTGGCGCAAAGTTCGTCCAGCAGAAAAAGGCCACAAAAACGGGTGGGCTATAGCCTTGGGGGGTGGGGCAGGCCAACTTCGTCCGCCGGACTCGGAATGGCACGAGACTATGCGACGCACCTCCGTGTGCCAAAAATAGGCCGCGGGCACAGCCGCGCCCAAAAATACCAGCCCGAAGGCCGGGGCGCCAAGTTCGTCCAGCGAAAAAAGACCACAAAAACGGGTGGGCTATAGCCTTGGGGGGTGGGGCAGGCCAAATTCGTCCGCCGGACTCGGAATGGCGCGAGACTATGCGAGGCACCTCCGTGTGCCAAAAATAGGCCGCGGGCACAGCCGCGCCCAAAAATACCTGCCCGAAGGCCGGGGTGCCAAGTTCGTCCAGCGGTAAAAGGCCACAAAAACGGGTGGGCTATAGCCTTGGGGGGTGGGGCTGGCCGACTTCGTCCGCCGGACTCTGAATGGCACGAGACTTGGTGAGGCGCCTCCGTGTGCCAAAAATAGGCCGCGGACACAGCCGCGCCCAAAAATACCCGCCCGAAGGCCCGGGCGCGAAATTCGTCCTGCGGTAAAAGGCCACAAAACCGGGTGGGCTATAGCCTTGGGGGGTGGGACTGGCCTACTGGTCCGCCGGACTCGGAATGGCGCGAGACTTTACGAGGGCCTCCGTGTGCCAAAAATAGGCCACGGGCACAGCCGCGCCTAAAAATAACCGCCCGAAGGCCGGGCGCCAAGTTCGTCCAGCGGTAAAAGTCCACAAAAACGGGTGGGCTATAGCCTTGGGGGGTGGGGGCGGCCCACTTCGTCCGCCGGACTCGGAATGGCGCGAGACTTTGCGAGGGGCGTCCGTGTGCCAAAAATAGGCCACGGGCACAGCCGCGCCAAAAGATAACTGCCCGAAGGCCGTGGCGCAAAGTTCGTCCCAGCGGAAAAGGCCGCAAAACGGGTGGGCTATAGCCTTGGGGGTGGGGCAGGCCAACTTCGTACGCCGGACGTAGAATGGCGCGAGACTTTGCGAGGGGCCTCCGTGTGCCAAAAATAGGCCACGGGCAGCCGCGCTTAAAAATAACTGCCCGAAGGCCGGGCGCCAAGTTCGTCCAGCGGAAAAGACCACAAAACGGGTGGGCTATAGCCTTGGGGGTGGGGCAGGCCAACTTCGTCCGCGGACTCGGAATGGCGCGAGACTATGCGAGGCACCTCCGTGTGCCAAAAATAGGCCGCGGGCACAGCCGCGCCCAAAAATACCTGCCCGAAGGCCGGGGCGCCAAGTTCGTCCAGCGGTAAAAGGCCACAAAAACGGGTGGGCTATAGCCTTGGGGGGTGGGGCTGGCCAACTTCGTCCGCCGGACTCTGAATGGCACGAGACTTGGCGAGGCGCCTCCGTGTGCCAAAAATAGGCCGCGGACACAGCCGCGCCCAAAAATACCCGCCCGAAGGCCGGGGCGCGAAATTCGTCCAGCGGTAAAAGGCCACAAAAACGGGTGGGCTATAGCCTTGGGGGTGGGGCTGGCCTACTTCGTCCGCCGGACTCGAAATGGCGTGAGACTTTACGAGGGGCCTCCGTGTGCCAAAAATAGGCCGCGGGCACAGCCTCGCCAAAAGATAACCGCCCGAAGGCCGTGGCGAAAAGTTCGTCCACCAGAAAAAGGCCACAAAAACGGGTGGGCTATAGCCTTGGGGGGTGGGGCAGGCCAACTTCGTCCGCCGGACTCGGAATGGCACGAGACTATGCGACGCACCTCCGTGTGCCAAAAATAGGCCGCGGGCACAGCCGCGCCCAAAAATACCAGCCCGAAGGCCGGGGCGCCAAGTTCGTCCAGCGAAAAAAGACCACAAAAACGGGTGGGCTATAACCTTGGGGGGTGGGGCAGGCCAAATTCGTCCGCCGGACTCGGAATGGCGCGCGACTATGCGAGGCACCTCCGTGTGCCAAAAATAGGCCGCGGGCACAGCCGCGCCCAAAAATACCTGCCCGAAGGCCGGGGCGCCAAGTTCGTCCAGCGGTAAAAGGCCACAAAAACGGGTGGGCTATAGCCTTGGGGGGTGGGGCTGGCCAACTTCGTCCGCCGGACTCTGAATGGCACGAGACTTGGTGAGGCGCCTCCATGTGCCAAAAATAGGCCGCGGACAAAGCCGCGCCCAAAAATACCCGCCCGAAGGCCGGGGCGCGAAATTCGTCCTGCGGTAAAAGGCCACAAAAACGGCTGGGCTATAGCCTTGGGGGGTGGGGCCGGCCCACTTCGTCCGCCGGACTCGGAATGGCGCGAGACTTTGCGAGGGGCATCCGTGTGCCAAAAATAGGCCGCGGGCACAGCCGCGCCAAAAGATAACTGCCCGAAGGCCGTGGCGCAAAGTTCGTCCAGCGGAAAAAGGCCGCAAAAACGGGTGGGCTATAGCCTTGGGGGGTGGGGCAGGCCAACTTCGTCCGCCGGACTTGGAATGGCGCGAGACTTTGCGAGGGGCCTCCGTGTGCCAAAAATAGGCCACGGGCACAGCCGCGCCCAAAAATAACTGCCCGAAGGCCGGGGCGCCAAGTTCGTCCAGCGAAAAAAGACCACAAAAACGGGTGGGCTATAACCTTGGGGGGTGGGGCAGGCCAAATTCGTCCGCCGGACTCGGAATGGCGCGCGACTATGCGAGGCACCTCCGTGTGCCAAAAATAGGCCGCGGGCACAGCCTCGCCAAAAGATAACCGCCCGAAGGCCGTGGCGCAAAGTTCGTCCACCAGAAAAAGGCCACAAAAACGGGTGGGCTATAGCCTTGGGGGGTGGGGCAGGCCAACTTCGTCCGCCGGACTCGGAATGGCACGAGACTATGCGACGCACCTCCGTGTGCCAAAAATAGGCCGCGGGCACAGCCGCGCCCAAAAATACCAGCCCGAAGGCCGGGGCGCCAAGTTCGTCCAGCGAAAAAAGACCACAAAAACGGGTGGGCTATAACCTTGGGGGGTGGGGCAGGCCAAATTCGTCCGCCGGACTCGGAATGGCGCGCGACTATGCGAGGCACCTCCGTGTGCCAAAAATAGGCCGCGGGCACAGCCGCGCCCAAAAATACCTGCCCGAAGGCCGGGGTGCCAAGTTCGTCCAGCGGTAAAAGGCCACAAAAACGGGTGGGCTATAGCCTTGGGGGGTGGGGCTGGCCAACTTCGTCCGCCGGACTCTGAATGGCACGAGACTTGGTGAGGCGCCTCCATGTGCCAAAAATAGGCCGCGGACACAGCCGCGCCCAAAAATACCCGCCCGAAGGCCGGGGCGCGAAATTCGTCCTGCGGTAAAAGGCCACAAAAACGGCTGGGCTATAGCCTTGGGGGGTGGGGCTGGCCTACTTCGTCCGCCGGACTCGGAATGGCGCGAGACATTACGAGGGGCCTCCGTGTGCCAAAAATAGGCCACGGGCACAGCCGCGCCCAAAAATAACCGCCCGAAGGCCGGGGCGCCAAGTTCGTCCAGCGGAAAAAGACCACAAAAACGGGTGGGCTATAGCCTTGGGGGGTGGGGCCGGCCCACTTCGTCCGCCGGACTCGGAATGGCGCGAGACTTTGCGAGGGGCATCCGTGTGCCAAAAATAGGCCGCGGGCACAGCCGCGCCAAAAGATAACTGCCCGAAGGCCGTGGCGCAAAGTTCGTCCAGCGGAAAAAGGCCGCAAAAACGGGTGGGCTATAGCCTTGGGGGGGGGGGCCGGCCAACTGCGTACCCCGGACTAGGAAAGGCGCGAGACTTTGCGAGGGGCCTCCGTGTGCCAAAAATAGGCCACGGGCACAGCCGCGCCCAAACATAACTGCCCGAAGGCCGGGGCGCCAAGTTCGTCCAGCGGAAAAAGACCACAAAAACGGGTGGGCTATAGCCTTGGGGGGCGGGGCTGGCCAACTTCAAATCCGGACTCTGAATGGCTCGAGACTTGGCGAGGGGACTCCGTGTGCCAAAAATAGGCCGCGGACACAGCCGCGCCCAAAAATACCCGCCCGAAGGCCGGGGCGCGAAATTCGTCCAGCGGTAAAAGGCCACAAAAACGGGTGGGCTATAGCCTTGGGGGGTGGGGCTGGCCTACTTCGTCCGCCGGACTCGGAATGGCGTGAGACTTTACGAGGGGCCTCCGTGTACCAAAAATAGGCCGCGGGCACAGCCTCGCCAAAAGATAACCGCCCGAAGGCCGTGGCGCAAAGTTCGTCCAGCAGAAAAAGGCCACAAAAACGGGTGGGCTATAGCCTTGGGGGGTGGGGCAGGCCAACTTCGTCCGCCGGACTTGGAATGGCGCGAGACTCTGAGAGGGGCCTCCGTGTGCCAAAAATAGGCCACGGGCACAGCCGTGCACAAAAATAACTGCCCGAAGGCCAGGGCGCCAAGTTCGTCCAGCGGAAAAAGGCCACAAAAACGGGTGGGCTATAGCCTTGGGGGGTGGAGGTGGCGAAATTCGTCCGCCGGACTCGGAATGGCGCGAGACTTTGCGAGGGGCCTCCGTGTGCCACAAATAGGCCGCGAGCACAGCCGCACACAAAAATAACCGCCCGAAGGCCGGGTCGCCAAGTTCGTCCAGCGGAAAAAGGCCACAAAAACGGGTGGGCTATAGCCTTGGGTGGTGGGGCTGGCCAACTTCGTCCGCCGGACTCGGAATGGGGCGAGACTTTGCGAGGGGCCGCCGTGTGCCAAAAATAGGCCGCGGGCACAGCCGCGCCAAAAAATAACCGCCCGAAGGCCGGGGCGCCAAGTTCGTCCAGCGAAAAAAGGCCACAAAAACGGGTGAGCTATAGCCTTGGGGGTTGGGGCTGGCCCACTTCGTCCGCCGGACTCGGAATGGTGCAAGACTTTGCGAGGGGCCTCCGTGTGCCAAAAATAGGCCGCGGGGACAGCCGCGCCAAAAAATAACCGCCCGAAGGCCGGGGCGTAAAGTTCGTCCAGCGGAAAAAGGCCACAAAAACGGGTGGGCTATAGCCTTGGTGGGTGGGGCAGGCCAACTTCGTCCGCCGGACTCAGAATCGCGCGAAACTTTGTGAGGAGCCTCCGTGTGCCAAAAATAGGCCACGGGCACAGCCGCACCCAAAAATAACCTCCCGAAGGCCGGGGCGCCAGGTTCGTCCAGCGGAAAAAGGCCACAAAAACGGGTGGGCTATAGCCTTGGGGGGTGGGGCTGGCCAACTTCGTCCACCGGACTCGGAATGGCGCGAGAATTTGCGAGGGGCCTCCGTGTACCAAAAATAGGCCGCGGGCAAAGCCACGCGCAAAAATACCCGCCCGAAGGCCGGGGCGCCAAGTGCGTGCAGCGGTAAAAGGGCCACAAAAACGGGCGGGCTATAGCCTTGGGGGGTGGGGCTGGCCAACTTCGTCCGCCGGACTCTGAATGGCACGAGACTTTGCGAGACACCTCTGTGTGATAAAAAATAAGTCGCGGGCACAGCCGCGCCAAAAAATACCCGCCCGAAGGCCGGGGCGCCAAATTCGTCCAGTGGTAAAAGGCCACAAAAACGGGTGGGCTATAGCCTTGGGGGGTGGGGCTGGCCAACTTCGTCCGCCGGACTCGGAATGGCGCGAGACTTTACGAGGGGCCTCCGTGTTCCAAAAATAGGCTGCGGGCACAGCCGTGCCAAAAGATAACCGCCCGAAGGCTGTGGCGCAAAGTTCGTCCAGCGGAAAAAGGCCACAAAAACGGGGGGGCTATAGCCTTGGGGGGTGGGGCAGGCCAACTTCGTCCGCCGGACTCGGAATGGAGCGAGACTATGCGAGGCACCTCCGTGTGCCAAAAATAGGCCGCGGGGACAGCCGCGCCAAAAAAGACCCGCCCGAAGGCCGGGGCGCCAAGTTCGTGCAGCGGTAAAAGGCCACAAAAACGGGCGGGCTATAGCCTTGGGGGGTGGGGCTGGCCAACTTCGTCCGCCGGACTCTGAATGGCATGAGACTTTGCGAGGCGCCTCCGTGTGCCAAAAATAGGCCGCGGGCACAGCCGCGCCCAAAAACACCCGCCCGAAGGCCGGGGCGCCAAGTTCGTCCAGCGGTAAAAGGCCACAAAAACGGGTGGGCTATAGCCTTGGGCGGTGGGGCTGGCCCACTTCGTCCGCCGGACTCGGAATGGCATGAGACTTTGTGAGGGGCCTCCATGTGACAAAATAGGCCGCGGGTACAGCCGCGCCCAAAAATAACAGCCCGAAGGCCGGGGAGCCAAGTTCGTCCAGCGGAAAAAGGCCACAAAAACGGGTGGGCTATAGCCTTGGGGGGTGGGGCTGGCCAACTTCGTCCGCCGGACTCGGAATGGCGCGAGCCTTTGCGAGGTGCCTCCGTGTGCCAAAAATAGTCCGCGGGCACAGCCGCGCCCAAAAATACCCGCCTGAAGGCCGGGGCGCCAAGTTCGTCCAGCGGAAAAAGGCCACAAAAACGGGTGGGCTATAGCCTTGGGGGGTGGGGCTGGCCCACTTCGTCCGCCGGAATCGGAATGGCGCGAGACTTTGCGAGGTGCCTCCGTGTGCCAAAAATAGGCCGCGGTCACAGTTGAGCCCAAAAATACCCGCCCGAAGGCCGGGGAGCCAAGTTCGTCCAGCGAAAGAAGACCACAAAAACGGGTGGGCTATAGCCTTGGGGGGTGGGGCAGGCCAAATTCGTCCGCCGGACTCGGAATGGCGCGAGACTATGCGAGGCACCTCCGTGTGCCAAAAATAGGCCGCGGGCACAGCCGCGCCCAAAAATACCCGCCTGAAGGCCGGGGCGCCAAGTTCGTCCAGCGGAAAAAGGCCACAAAAACGGGTGGGCTATAGCCTTGGGGGGTGGGGCTGGCCCACTTCGTCCGCCGGAATCGGAATGGCGCGAGACTTTGCGAGGTGCCTCCGTGTGCCAAAAATAGGCCGCGGTCACAGTTGAGCCCAAAAATACCCGCCCGAAGGCCGGGGAGCCAAGTTCGTCCAGCGAAAAAAGACCACAAAAACGGGTGGGCTATAGCCTTGGGGGGTGGGGCAGGCCAAATTCGTCCGCCGGACTCGGAATGGCGCGAGACTTTACGAGGGGCCTCCGTGTGCCAAAAATAGGCAACGGGCACAGCCGCGCCCAAAAATAACTGCCCGAAGGCCGGGGCGCCAAGTTCGTCCAGCGGAAAAAGACCACAAAAACGGGTGGGCTATAGCCTTGGGGGGTGGGGCAGGCCAACTTCGTCCGCCGGACTCGGAATGGCGCGAGACTATGCGAGGCACCTCCGTGTGCCAAAAATAGGCCGCGGGCACAGCCGCGCCCAAAAATACCTGCCCGAAGGCCGGGGCGCCAAGTTCGTCCAGCGGTAAAAGGCCACAAAAACGGGTGGGCTATAGCCTTGGGGGGTGGGGCTGGCCAACTTCGTCCGCCGGACTCTGAATGGCACGAGACTTGGCGAGGCGACTCCGTGTGCCAAAAATAGGCCGCGGACACAGCCGCGCCCAAAAATACCCGCCCGAAGGCCGGGGCGCGAAATTCGTCCAGCGGTAAAAGGCCACAAAAACGGGTGGGCTATAGCCTTGGGGGGTGGGGCTGGCCTACTTCGTCCGCCGGACTCGGAATGGCGTGAGACTTTACGAGGGGCCTCCGTGTACCAAAAATAGGCCGCGGGCACAGCCTCGCCAAAAGATAACTGCCCGAAGGCCGTGGCGCAAAGTTCGTCCAGCAGAAAAAGGCCACAAAAACGGGTGGGCTATAGCCTTGGGGAGTGGGGCAGGCCAACTTCGTCCGCCGGACTTGGAATGGCGCGAGACTCTGCGAGGGGCCTCCGTGTGCCAAAAATAGGCCACGGGCACAGCCGCGCCCAAAAATAACTGCCCGAAGGCCGGGGCGCCAAGTTCGTCCAGCGGAAAAAGACCACAAAAACGGGTGGGCTATAGCCTTGGGGGGTGGGGCAGGCCAACTTCGTCCGCCGGACTCGGAATGGCGCGAGACTATGCGAGGCACCTCCGTGTGCCAAAAATAGGCCGCGGGCACAGCCGCGCCCAAAAATACCTGCCCGAAGGCCGGGGCGCCAAGTTCGTCCAGCGGAAAAAGGCCACAAAAACGGGTGGGCTATAGCCTTGGGGGGTGGGGGTGGCGAAATTCGTCCGCCGGACTCGGAATGGCGCGAGACTTTGCGAGGGGCCTCCGTGTGCCACAAATAGGCCACGAGCACAGCCGCACACAAAAATAACCGCCCGAAGGCCGGGTCGCCAAGTTCGTCCAGCGGAAAAAGGCCACAAAAACGGGTGGGCTATAGCCTTGGGTGGTGGGGCTGGCCAACTTCGTCCGCCGGACTCGGAATGGGGCGAGACTTTGCGAGGGGCCGCCGTGTGCCAAAAATAGGCTGCGGGCACAGCCGCGCCCAAAAATAACCGCCCGAAGGCCGGGGCGCCAAGTTCGTCCAGCGAAAAAAGGCCACAAAAACGGGTGAGCTATAGCCTTGGGGGTTGGGGCTGGCCCACTTCGTCCGCCGGACTCGGAATGGTGTAAGACTTTGCGAGGGGCCTCCGTGTGCCAAAAATAGGCCGCGGGGACAGCCGCGCCAAAAAATAACCGCCCGAAGGCCGGGGCGCAAAGTTCGTCCAGCGGAAAAAGGCCACAAAAACGGGTGGGCTATAGCCTTGGGGGGTGGGGCAGGCCAACTTCGTCCGCCGGACTCAGAATCGCGCGAAACTTTGTGAGGAGCCTCCGTGTGCCAAAAATAGGCCATGGGCACAGCCGCGCCCAAAAATAACCTCCCGAAGGCCGGGGCGCCAGGTTCGTCCAGCGGAAAAAGGCCACAAAAACGGGTGGGCTATAGCCTTGGGGGGTGGGGCTGGCCAACTTCGTCCACCGGACTCGGAATGGCGCGAGAATTTGCGAGGGGCCTCCGTGTACCAAAAATAGGCCGCGGACAAAGCCACGCGCAAAAATACCTGCCCGAAGGCCGGGGCGCCAAGTTCGTGCAGCGGTAAAAGGGCCACAAAAACGGGCGGGCTATAGCCTTGGGGGGTGGGGCTGGCCAACTTCGTCCGCCGGACTCTGAATGGCACGAGACTTTGCGAGGCACCTCCGTGTGATAAAAAATAAGTCGCGAAAAAATACCCGCCCGAAGGCCGGGGCGCCAAATTCGTCCAGTGGTAAAAGGCCACAAAAACGGGTGGGCTATAGCCTTGGGGGGTGGGGCTGGCCAACTTCGTCCGCCGGACTCGGAATGGCGCGAGACTTTACGAGGGGCCTCCGTGTTCCAAAAATAGGCTGCGGGCACAGCCGTGCCAAAAGATAACCGCCCGAAGGCTGTGGCGCAAAGTTCGTCCAGCGGAAAAAGGCCACAAAAACGGGGGGGCTATAGCCTTGGGGGGTGGGGCAGGCCAACTTCGTCCGCCGGACTCGGAATGGAGCGAGACTATGCGAGGCACCTCCGTGTGCCAAAAATAGGCCGCGGGGACAGCCGCGCCAAAAAAGACCCGCCCGAAGGCCGGGGCGCCAAGTTCGTGCAGCGGTAAAAGGCCACAAAAACGGGCGGGCTATAGCCTTGGGGGGTGTGGCTGGCCAACTTCGTCCGCCGGACTCTGAATGGCACGAGACTTTGCGAGGCACCTCCGTGTGCCAACAATAGGCCGCGGGCACAGCCGCGCCCAAAAACACCCGCCCGAAGGCCGGGGCGCCAAGTTCGTCCAGCGGAAAAAGGCCACAAAAACGGGTGGGCTATAGCCTTGGGGGGTGGGGCAGGCCAACTTCGTCCGCCGGACTCGGAATGGCACGAGACTTTGCGAGGGGACTCCGTGTGCCAAAAATAGGCCACGGGCACAGCCGCGCCCAAAAATAACCGCCCGAAGGCCGGGTCGCCAAGTTCGTCCAGCGGAAAAAGGCCACAAAAACGGGTGTCCTATAGCCGTCGGGGGTGGGGCTGGCCAACTTCGTCCGTCGGACTCGGAATGGCGCGAGCCTTTGCGAGGCACCTCCGTGTGCCAAAAATAGTCCGCGGGCACAGCCGCGCCCAAAAATACCCGCCTGAAGGCCGGGGCGCCAAGTTCGTCCAGCGGAAAAAGGCCACAAAAACGGGTGGGCTATAGCCTTGGGGGTGGGGCTGGCCAACTTCGTCCGCCGGAATCGGAATGGCGCGAGACTTTGCGAGGTGCCTCCGTGTGCCAAAAATAGGCCGCGGGCACAGTTGAGCCCAAAAATACCCGCCCGAAGGCCGGGGAGCCAAGTTCGTCCAGTGGAAAAATGCCACAAAAACGGGTGGGCTATAGCCTAGGGGGGTGGGGATGGCCAGCTTCGTCCGCCGGACTTGAAATGGCCCGAGACTTTGGGAGGCGCCTCCGTTTACCAAAAATAGGCCGCGGGCACAGCCGCGCCCAAAAATACCAGCCCGAAGGCAGGGGCGCCAAGTTCGTCAAGCGGTAAAAGGCCACAAAAACGGGTGGGCTATAGCCTTGGGCGGTGGGGCTGGCCAACTTCGTCTGCCGGACTCGGAATGGCGCAAGACTTTGCGAGGCGCCTCCGTGTGGCATAAATAGGTCATGGGGCACAGCCGCGCCCAAAATACGTGCTCGAAGGCCGGGCGCCAAGTTCATCAAGCGGTAAAAGGCCACAAAACGGGTGGGCTATAGCCTTGGGGGTGGGGCCGGCCAACCTCGTCCGCAAGACTCGCAACGGCGCGAGACTTTGGGAGGGGCCTCCGTGTGCCAAAAATAGGCAAGCGGCACAGCCGCGCCCAAAAATACATGCCCGAAGGCCGGGGCGCCAAGTTCGTGAAGCGGTAAAAAGCCACAAAAACGGGTGGGCTATAGCCTTGGGGGGTGGGGCGGGCCGACTTCGTCCGCCGGACTCGGAATGGTGCGAGACTTTGCGAGGCACCTCCGTGTGCCAAAAATAGGCCGCGGGCACAGTTGAGCCCAAAAATACCCGCCCGAAGGCCGGGGAGCCAAGTTCGTCCAGTGGAAAAATGCCACAAAAACGGGTGGGCTATAGCCTAGGGGGGTGGGGATGGCCAGCTTCGTCCGCCGGACTTGAAATGGCACGAGACTTTGGGAGGCGCCTCCGTTTGCCAAAAATAGGCCGCGGGCACAGCCGCGCCCAAAAATACCAGCCCAAAGGCAGGGGCGCCAAGTTCGTCAAGCGGTAAAAGGCCACAAAAACGGGTGGGCTATAGCCTTGGGCGGTGGGGCTGGCCAACTTCGTCCGCCGGACTCGGAATGGCGCGAGACTTTGCGAGGCGCCTCCGTGTGGCATAAATAGGCCGCGGGCACAGCCGCGCCCAAAAATACGTGCTCGAAGGCCGGGGCGCCAAGTTCATCAAGCGGTAAAAGGCCACAAAAACGGGTGGGCTATAGCCTTGGGGGGTGGGGCTGGCCAACTTCGTCCGCAAGACTTGGAAGGGCGCGAGACTTTGTGAGGGTTCTCCGTGTGCCAAAAATAGGCCGCGGACACAGCCGCGCCCAAAAATACATGCCCGAAGGCCGGGGCGCCAAGTTCGTCAAGCGGTAAAAAGCCACAAAAACGGGTGGGCTATAGCCTTGGGGGGTGGGGCGGGCCGACTTCGTCCGCCGGACTCGGAATGGTGCGAGACTTTGCGAGGCACCTCCGTGTGCCAAAAATAGGCCGCGGGGATAGCCGCGCCCAAAAATACGTGCCCGAAGGCCGGGGCGCCAAGTTCGTCCAGCGGAAAAAGGCCACAAAAACGGGTGGGCTATAGCCTTGGGGGGTGGGGCTGGCCGACTTCGTCCGCCGGACTCGGAATGGCGCGAGACTTTGCGAGGCACCTCCGTGTTCCAAAAATAGGCCGCGGGGATAGCCGCGCCCAAAAATACGTGCCCGAAGGCCGGGGCGCCAAGTTCGACCAGCGGAAAAAGGCCACAAAAACGGGTGGGCTATAGCCTTGGGAGGTCGGGCTGGCGAACTTCGTCCGCCTACTCGGAATGGCACGAGACTTTGCGAGGGGCCTCCGTGTGCCAAAAATAGGCAACGGACACAGCCGCGCCCAAAAATAACCGCACGAAGGCCGGGGCGCCAAGTTCGTCCAACGGAAAAAGGCCACAAAAACGGGTGGGCTATAGCCTTGGGGGGTGGGGCTGGCCCACTTCGTCCGCCGGACTCGGAATGGCGCGAGACATTGCGAGGCGCCACCGTGTGCCAAAAAGAGGACGCGTACACAGCCGCGCCCAAAAATACCCGCCCGAAGTCCGGGGCGCCAAGTTCGTCCAGCGGTAAAAGGCCACAAAAACGGGTGGGCTATTGCCTTGTGGGGTGGGGCTGGCCCACTTCGTCCGCCGGACTCGGCATGGCGCGAGCCTTTGCGAGGCACCTCCGTGTGCCAAAAATAGGCCGCGGGCACAGTTGAGCCCAAAAATACCCGCCCGAAGGCCGGGGAGCCAAGTTCGTCCAGTGGAAAAATGCCACAAAAACGGGTGGGCTATAGCCTAGGGGGGTGGGGATGGCCAGCTTCGTCCGCCGGACTTGAAATGGCCCGAGACTTTGGGAGGCGCCTCCGTTTGCCAAAAATAGGCCGCGGGCACAGCCGCGCCCAAAAATACCAGCCCGAAGGCAGGGGCGCCAAGTTCGTCAAGCGGTAAAAGGCCACAAAAACGGGTGGGCTATAGCCTTGGGCGGTGGGGCTGGCCAACTTCGTCTGCCGGACTCAGAATGGCGCGAGACTTTGCGAGGCGCCTCCGTGTGGCATAAATAGGCCGCGGGCACAGCCGCGCCCAAAAATACGTGCTCGAAGGCCGGGGCGCCAAGTTCATCAAGCGGTAAAAGGCCACAAAAACGGGTGGGCTATAGCCTTGGGGGGTGGGGCTGGCCAACTTCGTCCGCAAGACTCGGAACGGCGCGAGACTTTGTGAGGGTTCTCCGTGTGCCAAAAATAGGCCGCGGGCACAGCCGCGCCCAAAAATACATGCCCGAAGGCCGGGGCGCCAAGTTCGTGAAGCGGTAAAAAGCCACAAAAACGGGTGGGCTATAGCCTTGGGGGGTGGGGCGGGCCGACTTCGTCCGCCGGACTCGGAATGGTGCGAGACTTTGCGAGGCACCTCCGTGTGCCAAAAATAGGCCGCGGGCACAGTTGAGCCCAAAAATACCCGCCCGAAGGCCGGGGAGCCAAGTTCGTCCAGTGGAAAAATGCCACAAAAACGGGTGGGCTATAGCCTAGGGGGGTGGGGATGGCCAGCTTCGTCCGCCGGACTTGAAATGGCACGAGGCTTTGGGAGGCGCCTCCGTTTGCCAAAAATAGGCCGCGGGCACAGCCGCGCCCAAAAATACCAGCCCGAAGGCAGGGGCGCCAAGTTCGTCAAGCGGTAAAAGGCCACAAAAACGGGTGGGCTATAGCCTTGGGCGGTGGGGCTGGCCAACTGTCCGCCTGGACTCGGAATGGCGCGAGACTTTGCGAGGCTCCTCCGTGTGGCATAAATAGGCCGCGGGCACAGACTCGCCCAAAAATACCTGCTCGAAGGCCGGGGCGCCAAGTTCTTCAAGAGGTAAAATGCCACAAAAACGGGTGGGCTATAGCCTTGGGGTGTGGGGCTGGCCAACTTCGTCCATAAGACTTGGTATGGCGCGAGACTTTGTGAGGGTTCTCCGTGTGCCAAAAATAGGCCGCGGACACAGCCGCGCCCAAAAATACATGCCCGAAGGCCGGGGCGCCAAGTTCGTCAAGCGGTAAAAAGCCACAAAAACGGGTGGGCTATAGCCTTGGGGGGTGGGGCGGGCCGACTTCGTCCGCCGGACTCGGAATGGTGCGAGACTTTGCGAGGCACCTCCGTGTGCCAAAAATAGGCCGCGGGGATAGCCGCGCCCAAAAATACGTGCCCGAAGGCCGGGGCGCCAAGTTCGACCAGCGGAAAAAGGCCACAAAAACGGGTGGGCTATAGCCTTGGGAGGTCGGGCTGGCGAACCCGTCCGCCTACTCGGAATGGCACGAGACTTTGCGAGGGGCCTCCGTGTGCCAAAAATAGGCAACGGACACAGCCGCGCCCAAAAATAACCGCACGAAGGCCGGGGCGCCAAGTTCGTCCAACGGAAAAAGGCCACAAAAACGGGTGGGCTATAGCCTTGGGGGGTGGGGCTGGCCCACTTCGTCCGCCGGACTCGGAATGGCGCGAGACATTGCGAGGCGCCACCGTGTGCCAAAAATAGGACGCGTACACAGCCGCGCCCAAAAATACCCGCCCGAAGTCCGGGGCGCCAAGTTCGTCCAGCGGTAAAAGGCCACAAAAACGGGTGGGCTATTGCCTTGGGGGGTGGGGCTGGCCCACTTCGTCCGCCGGACTTGGAATGGCGCGAGACTTTGCGCGGCACCCCCGTGTGCCAAAAATCGGCTGGGGACACCGCCGCGCCAAAAAGACCCGCCCGAAGGCCGGGCGCCAGAGTTCGTGCAGCGGTAAAGGCCACAAAACGGGCGGGCTATAGCCTTGGGGGGTGGGGCTGGCCAACTTCGTCCGCCGGACTCTGAATGGCACGAGACTTTGCGAGGCGCCTCCGTGTGCCAAAATAGGCTGTGTGCACAGCCGCGCCCAAAAACACCCGCCCGAAGGCCGGGGCGCCAAATTTGTCCAGTGGTAAATGGCCACAAAAACGGGTGGGCTATAGCCTTGGGGGGTGGGGCAGGCCCACTTCGTCCGCCGGACTCGGAATGGCACGAGACTTTGCGAGGGGACTCCGTGTGCCAAAAATAGGCCACGGGCACAGCCGCGCCCAAAAATAACCGCCCGAAGGCCGGGTCGCCAAGTTCGTCCAGCGGAAAAAGGCCACAAAAACGGGTGGGCTATAGCCTTGGGGGGTGGGGCTGGCCAACTTCGTCCGCCGGACTCGGAATGGCGCGAGCCTTTGCGAGGCGCCTCCGTGTGCCAAAAATAGTCCACGGGCACAGCCGCGCCCAAAAATACCCGCCTGAAGGCCGGGGCGCCAAGTTCGTCCAGCGGAAAAAGGCCACAAAAACGGGTGGGCTATAGCCTTGGGGGTGGGGCTGGCCAACTTCGTCCGCCGGAATCGGAATGGCGCGAGACTTTGCGAGGTACCTCCGTGTGCCAAAAATAGGCCGCGGGCACAGTTGAGCCCAAAAATACCCGCCCGAAGGCCGGGGAGCCAAGTTCGTCCAGTGGAAAAATGCCACAAAAACGGGTGGGCTATAGCCTAGGGGGGTGGGGATGGCCAGCTTCGTCCGCCGGACTTGAAATGGCACGAGACTTTGGGAGGCGCCTCCGTTTGCCAAAAATAGGCCGCGGGCACAGCCGCGCCCAAAAATACCAGCCCGAAGGCAGGGGCACCAAGTTCGTCAAGCGGTAAAAGGCCACAAAAACGGGTGGGCTATAGCCTTGGGCGGTGGGGCTGGCCAACTTCGTCCGCCGGACTCTGAATGGCACGAGACTTTGCGAGGCGCCTCCGTGTGCCAAAAATAGGCCGCGTGCACAGCCGCGCCCAAAAACACCCGCCCGAAGGCCGGGGCGCCAAATTTGTCCAGTGGTAAATGGCCACAAAAACGGGTGGGCTATAGCCTTGGGGGGTGGGGCAGGCCAACTTCGTCCGCCGGACTCGGAATGGCACGAGACTTTGCGAGGGGACTCCGTGTGCCAAAAATAGGCCACGGGCACAGCCGCGCCCAAAAATAACCGCCCGAAGGCCGGGTCGCCAAGTTCGTCCAGCGGAAAAAGGCCACAAAAACGGGTGGGCTATAGCCTTGGGGGGTGGGGCTGGCCAACTTCGTCCGCCGGACTCGGAATGGCGCGAGCCTTTGCGAGGCGCCTCCGTGTGCTAAAAATATTCCGCGGGCACAGCCGCGCCCAAAAATACCCGCCCGAAGGCCGGGGCGCCAAGTTCGTCCAGCGGAAAAAGGCCACAAAAACGGGTCGGCTATAGCCTTGGGGGGTGGGGCTGGCCCACTTCGTCCGCCGGAATCGGAATGGCGCGAGACTTTGCGAGGTGCCTCCGTGTACCAAAAATAGGCCGCGGGCACAGTTGAGCCCAAAAATACCCGCCCGAAGGCCGGGGAGCCAAGTTCGTCCAGTGGAAAAATGCCACAAAAACGGGTGGGCTATAGCCTAGGGGGGTGGGGATAGCCAGCTTCGTCCGCTGGACTCGAAATGGCACGAGACTTTTTGAGGCGCCTCCGTTTGCCAAAAATAGGCCGCGGGCACAGCCGCGCCCAAAAATAACAGCCCGAAGGCCGGGGCGCCAAGTTCGTCCAGCGGAAAAAGGCCACAAAAACAGGTGGGCTATAGCCTTGGGGGGTGGGGCTGGCCAACTTCGCCGCCGGACTCGGAATGGCGCGAGCCTTTGCAAGGCGCCTCCGTGTGCCAAAAATAGTCCGCGGGCACAGCCGCGCCCAAAAATACCCGCCTGAAGGCCGGGGCGCCAAGTTCGTCCAGCGGAAAAAGGCCACAAAAACGGGTGGGCTATAGCCTTGGGGGGTGGGGCTGGCCAACTTCGTCCGCCGGAGTCGGAATGGCGCGAGACTTTGCGAGGTGCCTCCGTGTACCAAAAATAGGCCGTGGGCACAGTTGAGCCCAAAAATACCCGCCCAAAGGCCGGGGAGCCAAGTTCGTCCAGCGGAAAAAGGCCACAAATACGGGTGGGCTATAGCCTAGGGGGGTGGGGCTGGCCAGCTTCGTCCGCCGGACTCTAAATGGCACGAGACTTTGCGAGGCACTTCCGTTTGCCAAAAATAGGCCGCGGGCACAGCCGCGCCCAAAAATACCCGCCCGAAGGCCGGGGCGCCAAGTTCGTCAAGCGGTAAAAGGCCACAAAAACGGGTGGGCTATAGCCTTAGGGGGTGGAGCTGGCCAACTTCGTCCGCCGGACTCGGAATGGGGCGAGACTTTGCGAGGGGCCTCCGTGTGCCAAAAATAGGCCGCGGGCACAGCCGCGCCCAAAAATAACCGCCCGAAGGCCGGGGCGCCAAGTTCGTCCAGCGGAAAAAGGCCACAAAAACGGGTGAGCTATAGCCTTGGGGGTTGGGGCTGGCCCACTTCGTCCGCCGGACTCGGAATGGTGCAAGACTTTGTGAGGGGCCTCCGTGTGCCAAAAATAGGCCGCGGGGACAGCCGCGCCAAAAAATAACCGCCCGAAGGCCGGGGCGCAAAGTTCGTCCAGTGGAAAAAGGCCACAAAAACGGGTGGGCTATAGCCTTGGGGGGTGGGGCAGGCCAACTTCGTCCGCCGGACTCAGAATCGCGCGAAACTTTGTGAGGGGCCTCCGTGTGCCAAAAATAGGCCACGGGCACAGCCGCGCCCAAAACTAACCTCCCGAAGGCCGGGGCGCCAGGTTCGTCCTGCGTAAAAAGGCCACAAAAACGGGTGGGCTATAGCCTTGGGGGGTGGGGCTGGCCAACTTCGTCCACCGGACTCGGAATGGCGCGAGAATTTGCGAGGGGCCTCCGTGTACCAAAACTAGGCCGCGGGCAAAGCCGCGCGCAAAAATACCCGCCCGAAGGCCGGGGCGCCAAATTCGTCCAGTGGTAAAAGGCCACAAAAACGGGTGGGCTATAGCCTTGGGGGGTGGGGCTGGCCAACTTCGTCCGCCGGACTCGGAATGGAGCGAGACTTTATGAGGGGCCTCCGTGTTCCAAAAATAGGCTGCGGGCACAGCCGTGCCAAAAGATAACCGCCCGAAGGCTGTGGCGCAAAGTTCGTCCAGCGGAAAAATGCCACAAAACGGGGGGGCTATAGCCTTGGGGGGTGGGGCAGGCCAACTTCGTCCGCCGGACTCGGAATGGCGCGAGACTTTGCGAGGCGCCTCCGTGTGGCATAAATAGGCCGCGGGCACAGCCGCACCCAAAAATACGTGCCCGAAGGCCGGGGCGCCAAGTTCATCAAGCGGTAAAAGGCCACAAAAACGGGTGGGCTATAGCCTTGGGGGGTGGGGCTGGCCAACTTCGTCCGCAAGACTCGGAAGGGCGCGAGACTTTGTGAGGGGCCTCCGCGTGAGAAAAATAGGCCGCGGGCACAGCCGCGCCCAAAAATAACCGCCCAAAGGCCGGGGCGACAAGTTCGTCCAGCGGAAAATGGCCAAAAAACGGGTGGCCTATAGCCTTGGGGGGAGGGGCTAGCCAACTTCGTCCGCCGGACTCGGAATGGGGGGAGAATTTGCGAGCGTCCTCCGCGTGCCAAAAATAGTCCGCGGGCACAGCCGCGCCCAAAAATAACCCTCTGACGGTCGGCGCGCCCAAACCCCCCCGCGGAAAAATGGCCAAAAAACGGGTGGGCTATAGCCTTGGGGGGAGGGGCTCGCCAACTTCGTCCGCCGGACTCGGAATGGGGCGAGACTTTGCGAGCGGCCTCCGCGTGCCAAAAATAGGCCGCGGACACAGCCGCGCCCAAAAATAACCCCCCAAATGCCGGGGCGCCAAGTTCGTCCAGCGGAAAAATGGCCAAAAAACGGGTGGGCTATAGCCTTGGGGGGAGGGGCTAGCCAACTTCGTCCGCCGGACTCGGAATGGGGGGAGAATTTGCGAGCGTCCTCCGCGTGCCAAAAATAGTCCGCGGGCACAGCCGCGCCCAAAAATAACCGCCCGAAGGCCGGGGCGCCAAGTTCGTCCAGCGGAAAAAGGCCACAAAAACGGGTGGGCTATAGCCTTGGGGGGTGGGGCCGGCCCACTTCGTCTGCCGGACTCGAAATGGCGCGAGACGTTGCGAGGGGCCTCCGTGTGCCAAAAATAGGCCGCGGGCACGGCCGCACCCAAAAATAACCGCCCGAAGGCCGGGACGCCAAGTTCGTCCAGCGGAAAAAGGCCACAAAAACGGGTGGGCTATAGCCTTGGGGGGTGGGGCTGGCCAACTACGTCCGCCGGACTCGGAATGGCGCAAGAGTTTGCGAGGGGCCTTCGTGTGCCAAAAGTGGCCAAAGGGCAAAGCCGCGCCAAAACTAACCGCCCGAAGGCCGGGCACCAAGTTCGTCCAGCGGAAAAAGGCCACAAAACCGGGTGGGCTATAGCCTTGGGGGTGGGCAGGCCCACTTCGTCCGCCGGACTCGGAATGGCGCGACACTTTGCGAGGGGCCTCCGTGTGACAAAAATAGGCCGCGGGCACAACCGCTCCCAAAACTAACTGCCCGAAGGCCGGGACACCAAGTTCGTCCAGCGGAAAAAGGCCACCCAACGGGGTGGGCTATAGCCTTAGGGGTGTGGGCAGGCCAACCGTCCGCGGACTCTCGGAATGGCGCGACACTTTGCGAGGGGCCTTCGTGTGCCAAAAATAGGCCGCGGGCACAGCCGCGCCCAAAAATAACCGCCCGAAGGCCGGAGCGCCAAGTTCGTCCAGCGGAGAAAGGCCACAAAAACGGGTGGGCTATAACCTTGGCGGGAGGAGCTCGCCAACTTCGTCCGCCGGACTCGGAATGGCGCGAGACTTTATAAGGGACCTCCGTGTGCCAAAAATAGGCCGTGGACACAGCCGCGCCCAAAAATAACCGCCAGAAGGCCGGGGCGCCAAGTTCGTCCAGCGGAAAAAGGCCACAAAAACGGGTGGGCTATAGCCTTGGGGGGTGGGGCCGGACCACTTCGTCTGCCGGACTCGGAATGGCGCGAGACGTTGCGAGGGGCCTCCGTGTGCCAAAAATAGGCCGCGGGCACGGCCGCACCCAAAAATAACCGCCAGAAGGCCGGGTCGCCAAGTTCGTCCAGCGGAAAAAGGCCACAAAAACGGGTGGGCTATAGCCTTGGGGGGTGAGGCTGGCCAACTACGTCCGCCGGACTCGGAATGGCGCAAGAGTTTGCGAGGGGCCTTCGTGTGCCAAAAAGTGGCCGCGGGCACAACCGCTCCCAAAACTAACCGCCCGAAGGCCGGGGCACCAAGTTCGTCCAGCGGAAAAAGGCCACAAAAACGGGTGGGCTATAGCCTTGGGGGTGGGCAGGCCAACTTCGTCCGCCGGTATCGGAATGGCGCGATACTTTGCGAGGGGCCTCCGTGTGACAAAAATAGGCCGCGGGCACAACCGCTCCCAAAACTAACTGCCCGAAGGCCGGGGCTCCAAGTTCGTCCAGCGGAAAAAGGCCACAAAAACGGGTGGGCTATAGCCTTGGGGGGTGCGGCAGGCCAACTTCGTCCGCCGGACTCGGAATGGCGCGACACTTTGCGAGGGGCCTCCAAGTCAAAAAACTAGGCCACGGGCACAGCCGCGCCCAAAAATAACCGCCCGAAGGCCGGAGCGCCAAGTTCGTCCAGCGGAGAAAGGCCACAAAAACGGGTGGGCTATAGCCTTGGCGGGAGGAGCTCGCCAACTTCGTCCGCCGGACTCGGAATGGCGCGAGACTTTATAAGGGACCTCCGTGTGCCAAAAATAGGCCGCGGCCACAGCCGCGCCCAAAAATAACCGCCCGAAGGCCGGGGCGCCAAGTTCGTCCAGCGGAAAAAGGCCACAAAAACGGGTGGGCTATAGCCTTGGGGGGTGGGGCTGGCCAACTTCATCCGCCGAACTCGGAATGGCTCGAGACTTTGCCAGGCGCCTCCGTGTGCCAAAAATAGGCCGCGGGCACAGCCGCGTCCAAAAATACCCGCCGGAAGGCCAGGGCGCCAAGTTCGTCCAGCGGAAAAAGGCCACAAAAACGGGTGGGCTATAGCCTTGGGGGGTGGGGCTGGCCAACTTCGACGGCGAACTCGGAATGGGGCGAGACTTTGCAAGCGGCCTCCGCGTGCCAAAAATTGGCCGCGGGCCCAGCCGTGCCCAAAAATAAGCCCCCGAAGGTCGGAGCGCCCAAACCCCCCAGTGGAAAAATGGCCAAAAAATGGGTGGGCTATAGCCTTGGGTGGTCGGGGTGGCCAACTTCATCCGCCGAACTCGGAATGGCGCGAGACTTAGCGAGGGGCCTCCGTGTGCCAAAAATAGGCCACGGGCACAGCCGCGTCCAAAAATACCCGCCGGAAGGCCGGGGCGCCAAGTTCGTCCAGCGGAAAAAGGCCACAAAAACGGGTGGACTATAGCCTTGGGGGGTGGGGCTGGCCAACTTCGTCCGCCGAACTCGGAATGGGGCGAGAATTTGCGAGCGGCCTCCGCGTGCCAAAAATAGGCCGCGGGCTCAGCCGCGCCCAAAAAATAACCCCCCGAAGGTCGGCGCGCCCAAACCACCCAGCGGAAAAATGGCCAAAAAACGGGTGGGCTTTAGCCTTGGAGGGTCGGGCTGCCCAACTTCGTCCGCCGGACTCGGAAAGGGGCGAGATTTTGTGAGCGGCCTCCGCGTGCCAAAAATAGGCCGAGGGCACAGCCTCGCCGAAAAATAACCCCCCGAAGGTCGGCGTGCCCAAACCCCCCAGCGGAAAAATTGCCAAAAAACGGGTGGGCTATAGCCTTGGGCGTTATGGCTGGCCAACTTTGTCCGCCGGACTCGGAATGGCGCGAGACTTTTCGAGGGGCCTCCGTGTGCCAAAAATAGGCCGCGGGCACAGCCGCACCCAAAAATAACCGCCCGAAGGCCGGGGCGCCAAGTTCGTCCAGCGGAAAAAGGCCACAAAAAAGGGTTGGCTATAGCCTTGGGCGGTGGGGCTGGCCAACTTCGTCCGCCGAACTCGGAATGCAGCGAGACTTTGCGAGGGCCCTCCGTGTGCCAATAATATGCCGCGGGCACAGCCGCCCCCAAAAATAACCGCCCGAAGGCCGGGGCGCCAAGTTCGTCCAGCGGAAAAAGGCCACAAAAATGGGTGGGCTATAGCCTTGGGAGGTGGGGCTGGCCAACTTCGTCCGCCGGACTCGGAAAGGCGCGAGACTTTGTGAGGGGACTCCGTGTGCCAAAAATAGGCCGCTACCACAGCCGCCCCCAAAAATAACCGCCCGAAGGCCGGGGCGCCAAGTTCGTCCAGCGAAAAAGGCCACAAAAACGGGTGGGCTGTAGCCTTGGGGGGTGGGGTTGGCCGACTTCGTCCGCCGGACTCGAAATGGCGCGAGACTTTGCGAGGGACCTCCGTGTGCCAAAAATAGGCCGCGGGCACAGCCGCGCCCAAAAATAACCGCCCGATGGCCGGGTTGCCAAGTTCGTCCAGCGGAAAAAGGCCACAAAAACGGGTGGGCTGTAGCCTTGGGAGGTGGGGCTGGCCAACTTCGTCCGCCGGACTCGGAATGGCGCGAGACTTTGCGAGGGACCTCCGTGTGCCAAAAATAGGCCGCGGGCACAGCCGCGCCCAAAAATAACCGCCCGATGGCCGGGTTGCCAAGTTCGTCCAGCGGAATAAGGCCACAAAAACGGGTGGGCTGTAGCCTTGGGAGGTGGGGCTGGCCCACTTCTTCCGCCGGACTCGGAATGGCGCGAGAATTTCGAGGGGCCTCCGTGTGACAAAAATAGGCCACGGGCTCAGCCTCGCCCAAAAATAACCGCCCGATGGCCGGGTTGCCAAGTTCGTCCAGCGGAAAAAGGCCACAAAAACGGGTGGGCTGTAGCCTTGGGAGGTGGGGCTGGCCAACTTCATCCGCCGGACTCGGAATGGCGCGAGACTTTTCGAAGGGCCTCTGTGTGCCAAAAATAGGACGCTGGCACAGCCGCGCCCAAAAATAACCGACGAAGGACGGGGCGGCAAGTTCGTCCAGCGGAAAAAGGCCACAAAAACGGGTGGGCTATAGCCTTGGGAGGTGGGGCTGGCCAACTTCATCCGCCGGACTCGGAATGAAGCGAGACTTTTCGAAGGGCCTCCGTGTGCCAAAAATAGGCCGCTACCACAGCCGCCCCCAAAAATAACCGCCCGAAGGCCGGGGCGCCAAGTTCGTCCAGCGGAAAAAGGCCACAAAAATGAGTGGTCTATAGCCTTGGGAGGTGGGGCTGGCCCACTTCGTCCGCCGGACTCGGAATGGCGCGAGAATTTTGAGGGGCCTCCGTGTGCCAAAAATAGGCCGCGGGCACAGCCGCGCCCAAAAATAACATCCCGAAGGCCGGGGCGCCAAGTTCCTCCAGCAGAAAAAGGCCACAAAAACGGGTGGGCTATAGCCTAGGGAGGTGGGGCTGGCGCACTTCGTCCGCCGGACTCGGAATGGCGTGAGACTTTGCGAGGGCCCACCGTGTGCCAAAAATAGGCCGCGGGCACAGCCGCGCCCAAAAATAACCGCCCGAAGGCCGGGGCGCCAAGTTCGTCCAGCGGAAAAAGGCCACAAAAACGGGTGGGCTATAGCCTTGGGAGGTGGGGCTGGCCAACTTCGTCCGCCGGACTCGGAATGGCGCGAGACTTTGCGGGGGGCCTCCGTGTGCCAAAAATAGGCATGGGCACAGCACAGAGTGCCCAAAATAACCGCCCGATGGCAAAGCGCCAAGTTCGTCCAGCGGAAAAAGGCCACAAAAACGGGTGGGCTGTAGCCTTGGGAGGTGGGGCTGGCCAACTTCGTCCGCCGGACTCGGAATGGCGCGAGACTTTGCGAGGGACCTCCGTGTGCCAAAAATAGGCCGTGGGCACAGCCGCGCCCAAAAATAACCGCCCGATGGCCGGGTTGCCAAGTTCGTCCAGCGGAAAAAGGCCACAAAAACGGGTGGGCTGTAGCCTTGGGAGGTGGGGCTGGCCAACTTCGTCCGCATGACTCGGAATGGCGCGAGACTTTTCGAAGGGCCTCCGTGTGCCAAA
Organism: Citrus sp. QX-2021; assembly: GCA_030444885.1. Classification (NCBI taxonomy): domain Eukaryota; kingdom Viridiplantae; phylum Streptophyta; class Magnoliopsida; order Sapindales; family Rutaceae; genus Citrus; species Citrus sp. QX-2021. The sequence continues at coordinate 37,801 of JAUJEF010000420.1, read as the reverse complement.
AATAGGCCGCTACCACAGCCGCCCCCAAAAATAACCGCCCGAAGGCCGGGGCGCCAAGTTCGTCCAGCGGAAAAAGGCCACAAAAATGAGTGGGCTATAGCCTTGGGAGGTGGGGCTGGCCCACTTCGTCCGCCGGACTCGGAATGGCGCGAGACTTTGCGAGGGCCCTCCGTGTGCCAAAAATAAGCCGCGGGCAGAGCCACGCCCAAAAATAACCGCCCGAAGGCCGGGTTGCCAAGTTCGTCCAGCGGAAAAAGGCCACAAAAACGGGTGGGCTATAGCCTTGGGAGGTGGGGCTGGCCAACTTCGTCCGCCGGACTCGGAATGGCGCGAGACTTTTTGAGAGGCCTCCGTGTGCCAAAAATAGGCCACGGGCACAGCCGCGCCCAAAAATAACTGCACGAAGGCCGGGGCGCCAAGTTCGTCCAGCGGAAAAAGGCCACAAAAACGGGTGGGCTATAGCCTTGGGGGGTGGGGCTGGCCAACTTCGTCCGCCGGACTCGAAATAGCGCGAGACTTTGCGAGGGCCCTCCGTGTGCCAAAAATAAGCCGCGGCCACAGCCGCGCCCAAAAATAACCGCCCGAAGGCCGGGTTGCCAAGTTCGTCCAGCGGAAAAAGGCCACAAAAACGGGTGGGCTATAGCCTTGGGAGGTGGGGCTGGCCAACTTCGTCCGCCGGACTCGGAATGGCGCGAGAATTTTTGAGGAGCCTCCGTGTGCCAAAAATAGGCCACGGGCACAGCCACGCCCAAAAATAACTGCACGAAGGCCGGGGCGCCAAGTTCGTCCAGCGGAAAAAGGCCACAAAAACGGGTGGGCTACAGCCTTGGGGGGTGGGGCTGGCCAACTTCGTCCGCCGGACTCCAAATGGCGCGAGACTTCTCGAGGGCCCTCCGTGTGCCAAAAATAGGCCGCGGGCACAGCCGCGCCCAAAAATAACCGCCCGAAGGCCGGGCCGCCAAATTCGTCCAGCGGAAAAAGGCCACAAAAACGGGTGGGCTATAGCCTTGGGGGTGGGGCTGGCCAATTTCGTCCGCCGGACTCGAAATGGCGCGAGACATTGCGAGGGGCCTCCGTGTGCCAAAAATAGGCCGCGGGCACAGCCGCGCCCAAAAATAACCGCCCGAAGGCCTGGGCGCCAAGGTCGTCCAGCGGAAAGAGGCCTCAGAAACGGGTGGGCTATACCCTTGGGGGGTGGGGCTGGCCCACTCCGTCCGCCGGCCTCGGAATGGCGCGAGACTTTACGAGGGCCCTCCGTGTGCCAAAAATAAGCCGCGGGCACAGCCACGCCCAAAAATAACCGCCCGAAGGCGGGTTGCCAAGTTCGTCCAGCGGAAAAAGGCCACAAAACGGGTGGGCTATAGCCTTGGGAGGTGGGGCTGGCCAACTTCGTCCGCCCGGACTCGGAATGGCACGAGACTTTTTGAGAGGCCTCCGTGTGCCAAAAATAGGCCACGGGCACAGCCGCGCCAAAAATAACTGCACGAAGGCCGGGCGCCAAGTTCGTCCCAGCGGAAAAAGGCCACAAAAGCGGGTGGGCTATAGCCTTGGGGGTGGGGCTGGCCAACCGTCCGCCCGGACTCGAAATGGCGCGAGACTTTGCGAGGGCCCTCCGTGTGCCAAAAATAAGCCGCGGGCACAGCCGCGCCCAAAAATAACCGCCCGAGGCCAGGTTGCCAAGTTCGTCCAGCGGAAAAGGCCACAAAAGCGGGTGGGCTATAGCCTTGGGAGGTGGGGCTGGCCAACTTCGTCCGCCGGACTCGGAATGGCGCGAGACTTTTTGAGGGGCCTCCGTGTGCCAAAAATAGGCCACGGGCACAGCCGCGCCCAAAAATAACTGCACGAAGGCCGGGGCGCCAAGTTCGTCCAGCGGAAAAAGGCCACAAAAACGGGTGGGCTACAGCCTTGGGGGGTGGGGCTGGCCAACTTCGTCCGCCGGACTCGAAATGGCGCGAGACTTTTCGAGGGCCCTCCGTGTGCCAAAAATAGGCCGGGGGCACAGCCGCGTCCAAAAATAACCGCCCGAAGGCCTGGGCGCCAAGTTCGTCCAGCGGAAAAAGGCCACAAAAACGGGTGGGCTATAGCCTTGGGGGGTGGGGCTGGCCAACTTCGTCCGCCGGACTCGAAATGGCGCGAGACTTTGCGTGGGCCCTCCGTATGCCAAAAATACACCGGTGGCACAGCCTTGCCCAAAAATAACCGCCCGAAGGCTGGGGCGCCAAGTTCGTCCTGCGGAAAAAGGCCACAAAAACGGGTGGGCTATAGCCTTGGGGGGTGGGGCTGGCCAACCAAATCGCCGGACTCGAAATGGCGCGAGACTTTGTGTGGGCCCTCCGTGTGCCAAAAATAGTCCGCGAGTACAGCCGCACCCAAAAATAACATCCCGAAGGCCGGGGCGCCAAGTTCCTCCAGCGGAAAAAGGCCACAAAAACGGGTGGGCTATAGCCTAGGGAGGTGGGGCTGGCCAACTTCGTCCGCCGGACTCGGAATGGCGCGAGACTTTTGAGGGGCCTCCGTGTGCCAAAAATATGCCGCGGGCACACCCGCGCCCAAAAATAACAGCCCGAAGGCTGGGGCGCCACGTTCGTCCAGCGGAAAAAGGCGTCAAAAACGGGTGGGCTTTAGCCTTGGGAGGTGGGGCTGGCCAACTTCGTCCGCCGGACTCGGAATGGCGCGAGACTTTTCGAGGGGCCTCCGTGTGCCAAAAATAGGCCGCTGACAAAGCCGCGGCCAAAAATAACCGCCCGAAGGCTAGGGCGCCAAGTTCGTCCAGCGGAAAAAGGCCACAAAAACGGGTGGGCTATAGCCTTGGGGGGTCGGGCTGGCCGACTTCGTCCGCCGGACTCGAAATGGCGCGAGACTTTGCGAGGGCCCACTGTGTGCCAAAAATAGGCCGCGGGCACAGCCGCGCACAAAAATAACCGCCCGAAGGGCGGGTTGCCAAGTTCGTCCAGTGGAAAAAGGCCACAAAAACGGGTGGGCTATAGCCTTGGGAGGTGGGGCTGGCCAACTTCGTCCACCGGACTCGGAATGGCGCGAGACTTTTTGAGAGGCGTCCCTGTGCCAAAAATAGGCCACGGGCACAGCCGCGCCCAAAAATAACTGCACGAAGGCCGGGGCGCCAAGTTCGTCCAGCGGAAAAAGGCCACAAAAACGGGTGGGCTATAGCCTTGGGGGGTGGGGCTGGCCAACTTCGTCCGCCGGACTCGAAATGGCGCGAGACTTTGCGAGGGCCCTCCGTGTGCCAAAAATAAGCCGCGGGCACAGCCGCGCCAAAAAATAACCGCCCGAAGGCCGGGTTGCCAAGTTCGTCCAGCGGAAAAAGGCCACAAAAACGGGTGGGCTATAGCCTTGGGAGGTGGGGCTGGCCAACTTCGTCCGCCGGACTCGGAATGGCGCGAGACTTTTTGAGGGGCCTCCGTGTGCCAAAAATAGGCCACGGGCACAGCCACGCCCAAAAATAACTGCACGAAGGCCGGGGCGCCAAGTTCGTCCAGCGGAAAAAGGCCACAAAAACGGGTGGGCTACAGCCTTGGGGGGTGGGGCTGGCCAACTTCGTCCGCCGGACTCCAAATGGCGCGAGACTTCTCGAGGGCCCTCCGTGTGCCAAAAATAGGCCGGGGGCACAGCCGCGCCCAAAAATAACCGCCCGAAGGCCTGGGCGCCAAGTTCGTCCAGCGGAAAAAGGCCACAAAAACGGGTGGGCTATAGCCTTGGGGGGTGGGGCTGGCCAACTTCGTCCGCCGGACTCGAAATGGCGTGAGACATTGCGAGGGGCCTCCGTGTGCCAAAAATAGGCCGCTGGCACAGCCGCGCCCAAAAATAACCTCCCGAAGGCCGGGGCGCCAAGTTCGTCCAGCGGAAAAAGGCCACAAAAACGGGTGGGCTATAGCCTTGGGTGGTGGGGCTGGCCAACTTCGTCCGCCGGACTAGGAATGGCGCGAGACTTTGCGAGGGCCCTCCGTGTGCCAAAAATAGGCCGCGGGCACAGCCACGCCCAAAAATAACCGCCCGAAGGCCGGGTTGCCAAGTTCGTCCAGCGGAAAAAGGCCACAAAAACGGGTGGGCTATAGCCTTGGGAGGTGGGGCTGGCCAACTTCGTCCGCCGGACTCGGAATGGCACGAGACTTTTTGAGAGGCCTCCGTGTGCCAAAAATAGGCCACGGGCACAGCCGCGCCCAAAAATAACTGCACGAAGGCCGGGGCGCCAAGTTCGTCCAGCGGAAAAAGGCCACAAAAACGGGTGGGCTATAGCCTTGGGGGGTGGGGCTGGCCAACTTCGTCCGCCGGACTCGAAATGGCGCGAGACTTTGCGAGGGCCCTCCGTGTGCCAAAAATAAGCCGCGGGCACAGCCACGCCCAAAAATAACCGCCCGAAGGCCAGGTTGCCAAGTTCGTCCAGCGGAAAAAGGCCACAAAAACGGGTGGGCTATAGCCTTGGGAGGTGGGGCTGGCCAACTTCGTCCGCCGGACTCGGAATGGCGCGAGACTTTTTGAGGGGCCTCTGTGTGCCAAAAATAGGCCACGGGCACAGCCGCGCCCAAAAATAACTGCACGAAGGCCGGGGCGCCAAGTTCGTCCAGCGGAAAAAGGCCACAAAAACGGGTGGGCTACAGCCTTGGGGGGTGGGGCTGGCCAACTTCGTCCGCCGGACTCGAAATGGCGCGAGACTTTTCGAGGGCCCTCCGTGTGCCAAAAATAGGCCGGGGGCACAGCCGCGCCCAAAAATAACCGCCCGAAGGCCTGGGCGCCAAGTTCGTCCAGCGGAAAAAGGCCACAAAAACGGGTGGGCTATAGCCTTGGGGGGTGGGGCTGGCCTACTTCGTCCGCCGGACTCGAAATGGCGCGAGACTTTGCGTGGGCCCTCTGTATGCCAAAAATACACCGGTGGCCCAGCCTTGCCCAAAAATAACCGCCCGAAGGCTGGGGCGCCAAGTTCGTCCTGCGGAAAAAGGCCACAAAAACGGGTGGGCTATAGCCTTGGGGGGTGGGGCTGGCCAACTTCGTCCGCCGGACTCGAAATGGCGCGAGACTTTGTGTGGGCCCTCCGTGTGGCAAAAATAGTCCGCGAGTACAGCCGCACCCAAAAATAACATCCCGAAGGCCGGGGCGCCAAGTTCCTCCAGCGGAAAAAGGCCACAAAAACGGGTGGGCTATAGCCTAGGGAGGTGGGGCTGGCCAACTTCGTCCGCCGGACTAGGAATGGCGCGAGACTTTGCGAGGGCCCTCCGTGTGCCAAAAATAGGCCGCGGGCACAGCCACGCCCAAAAATAACCGCCCGAAGGCCGGGTTGCCAAGTTCGTCCAGCGGAAAAAGGCCACAAAAACGGGTGGGCTATAGCCTTGGGAGGTGGGGCTGGCCAACTTCGTCCGCCGGACTCGGAATGGCACGAGACTTTTTGAGAGGCCTCCGTGTGCCAAAAATAGGCCACGGGCACAGCCGCGCCCAAAAATAACTGCACGAAGGCCGGGGCGCCAAGTTCGTCCAGCGGAAAAAGGCCACAAAAACGGGTGGGCTATAGCCTTGGGGGGTGGGGCTGGCCAACTTCGTCCGCCGGACTCGAAATGGCGCGAGACTTTGCGAGGGCCCTCCGTGTGCCAAAAATAAGCCGCGGGCACAGCCGCGCCCAAAAATAACCGCCCGAAGGCCAGGTTGCCAAGTTCGTCCAGCGGAAAAAGGCCACAAAAACGGGTGGGCTATAGCCTTGGGAGGTGGGGCTGGCCAACTTCGTCCGCCGGACTCGGAATGGCGCGAGACTTTTTGAGGGGCCTCCGTGTGCCAAAAATAGGCCACGGGCACAGCCGCGCCCAAAAATAACTGCACGAAGGCCGGGGCGCCAAGTTCGTCCAGCGGAAAAAGGCCACAAAAACGGGTGGGCTACAGCCTTGGGGGGTGGGGCTGGCCAACTTCGTCCGCCGGACTCGAAATGGCGCGAGACTTTTTGAGGGCCCTCCGTGTGCCAAAAATAGTCCGCGAGTACAGCCGCACCCAAAAATAACATCCCGAAGGCCGGGGCGCCAAGTTCCTCCAGCGGAAAAAGGCCACAAAAACGGGTGGGCTATAGCCTAGGGAGGTGGGGCTGGCCAACTTCGTCCGCCGGACTCGGAATGGCGCGAGACTTTCGAGGGGCCTCCGTGTGCCAAAAATATGCCGCGGGCACACCCGCGCCCAAAAATAACAGACCGAAGGCTGGGGCGCCACGTTCGTCCAGCGGAAAAAGGCGTCAAAAACGGGTGGGCTTTAGCCTTGGGAGGTGGGGCTGGCCAACTTCGTCCGCCGGACTCGGAATGGCGCGAGACTTTTCGAGGGGCCTCCGTGTGCCAAAAATAGGCCGCTGGCAAAGCCGCGGCAAAAAATAACCGCCCGAAGGCTGGGGCGCCAAGTTCGTCCAGCGGAAAAAGGCCACAAAAACGGGTGGGCTATAGCCTTGGGGGGTCGGGCTGGCCGACTTCGTCCGCCGGACTCGAAATGGCGCGAGACTTTGCGAGGGCCCACTGTGTGCCAAAAATAGGCCGCGGGCACAGCCGCGCACAAAAATAACCGCCCGAAGGCCGGGTTGCCAAGTTCGTCCAGCGGAAAAAGGCCACAAAAACGGGTGGGCTATAGCCTTGGGAGGTGGGGCTGGCCAACTTCGTCCGCCGGACTCGGAATGGCGCGAGACTTTTTGAGAGGCCTCCGTGTGCCAAAAATAGGCCACGGGCACAGCCGCGCCCAAAAATAACTGCACGAAGGCCGGGGCGCCAAGTTCGTCCAGCGGAAAAAGGCCACAAAAACGGGTGGGCTATAGCCTTGGGGGGTGGGGCTGGCCAACTTCGTCCGCCGGACTCGAAATGGCGCGAGACTTTGCGAGGGCACTCCGTGTGCCAAAAATAAGCTGCGGGCACAGCCGCGCCCAAAAATAACCGCCCGAAGGCCGGGGCGCCAAGTTCGTCCAGCGGAAAAAGGCCACAAAAACGGGTGGGCTATAGCCTTGGGGGGTGGGGCTGGCCAACTTCGTCCGCCGGACTCGAAATGGCGCGAGACTTTGCGTGGGCCCTCCGTGTGCCAAAAATACACCGGTGGCACTGCCTTGCCCAAAAATAACCGCCCGAAGGCTGGGGCGCCAAGTTCGTCCTGCGGAAAAAGGCCACAAAAACGGGTGGGCTATAGCCTTGGGGGGTGGGGCTGGCCAACTTCGTCCGCCGGACTCGAAATGGTGCGAGACTTTGCGTGGGCCCTCCGTGTGCCAAAAATACACCGGTGGCACAGCCTTGCCCAAAAATAACCGCCCGAAGGCCGGGGCGCCAAGTTCGTCCAGCGGAAAAAGGCCACAAAAACGGGTGGGCTATAGCCTTGGGAGCTGGGGCTGGCCAACTTCGTCCGCCGGACTCGGAATGGCGCGAGACATTCGAGGGGCCTCCGTGTACCAAAAATAGGCCGCGGGCACAGCCGCGCCCGAAAATAACCGCACGAAGGCCGGGGCGCCAAGTTCGTCCAGCGGAAAAAGGCCACAAAAACGGGTGGGCTTTAGCCTTGGGAGGTGGGGCTGGCCAACTTCGTCCGCCGGACTCGGAATGGCGCGAGACTTTTTGAGAGGCCTCCGTGTGCCAAAAATAGGCCACGGGCACAGCCGCGCCCAAAAATAACTGCACGAAGGCCGGGGCGCCAAGTTCGTCCAGCGGAAAAAGGCCACAAAAACGGGTGGGCTATAGCCTTGGGGGGTGGGGCTGGCCAACTTCGTCCGCCGGACTCGAAATGGCGCGAGACTTTGCGAGGGCACTCCGTGTGCCAAAAATAAGCTGCGGGCACAGCCGCGCCCAAAAATAACCGCCCGAAGGCCTGGGCGCCAAGTTCGTCCAGCGGAAAAACGCCACAAAAACGGGTGGGCTATAGCCTTGGGGGGTGGGGCTGGCCAACTTCGTCCGCCGGACTCGAAATGGCGCGAGACTTTGCGTGGGCCCTCCGTGTGCCAAAAATACACCGGTGGCACTGCCTTGCCCAAAAATAACCGCCCGAAGGCTGGGGCGCCAAGTTCGTCCTGCGGAAAAAGGCCACAAAAACGGGTGGGCTATAGCCTTGGGGGGTGGGGCTGGCCAACTTCGTCCGCCGGACTCGAAATGGTGCGAGACTTTGCGTGGGCCCTCCGTGTGCCAAAAATACACCGGTGGCACAGCCTTGCCCAAAAATAACCGCCCGAAGGCCGGGGCGCCAAGTTCGTCCAGCGGAAAAAGGCCACAAAAACGGGTGGGCTATAGCCTTGGGAGCTGGGGCTGGCCAACTTCGTCCGCCGGACTCGGAATGGCGCGAGACATTCGAGGGGCCTCCGTGTACCAAAAATAGGCAGCGGGCACAGCCGCGCCCGAAAATAACCGCACGAAGGCCGGGGCGCCAAGTTCGTCCAGCGGAAAAAGGCCACAAAAACGGGTGGGCTTTAGCCTTGGGAGGTGGGGCTGGCCGACTTCGTCCGCCGGACTCGGAATGGTGCGAGACTTTGCGAGGGCCCTCCGTGTGCCAAATATAGGCCGTGGGCACAGCCGCACCCAAAAATAACCGCCCGAAGGCCGGGGCGCCAAGTTCGTCCAGCGGAAAAACGCCACAAAAACGGGTGGGCTACAGCCTTGGGAGGTGGGCCTTGCCAACTTCGTCCGCCGGACTCGGAATGGCGCGAGACTTTGGGAGGGTCTCCGTGTGCCGAAAATAGGCCGCAGACACAGTCGCGCCCAAAAATAACCGCCCGAAGGCCGGGGCGCCAAGTTCGTCCAGCGGAAAAAGGCTACAAAAATGGGTGGGCTATAGCCTTGGCGGGTGGGGCTGGCCAACTTCGTCCGCCTGACTCGGAATGGCGCGAGACTTTGCGAGGGGCCTCCGTGTGCCAAAAATAGGCCGCTGGTACAGCCGCGCCCAAAAATAACCGCCCGAAGGCCGGGTTGCCAAGTTCGTCCGGCGGAAAAAGGCCACAAAAACGGGTGGGCTATAGCCTTGGGAGGTGGGGCTGGCCAACTTCGTCCGCCGAACTCGGAATGGCGCGAGACTTTTTGAGAGGCCTCCGTGTGCCAAAAATAGGCCACGCGCACAGCCGCGCCCAAAAATAACTGCACGAAGGCCGGGGCGCCAAGTTCGTCCAGCGGAAAAAGGCCACAAAAACGGGTGGGCTATAGCCTTGGGGGGTGGGGCTGGCCATCTTCGTCCGCCGGACTTGAAATGGCGTGAGACTTTGCGAGGGCCCTCCGTGTGCCAAAAATAAGCCGCGGGCACAGCCGCGCCCAAAAATAACCGCCCGAAGGCCGGGTTGCCAAGTTCGTCCAGCGGAAAAACGCCACAAAAACGGGTGGGCTATAGCCTTGGGGGGTGGGGCTGGCCAACTTCGTCCGCCGGACTCGAAATGGCGCGAGACTTTGCGTGGGCCCTCCGTGTGCCAAAAATACACCGGTGGCACAGCCTTGCCCAAAAATAACCGCCCGAAGGCTGGGGCGCCAAGTTCGTCCTGCGGAAAAAGGCCACAAAAACGGGTGGGCTATAGCCTTGGGGGGTGGGGCTGGCCAACTTCGTCCGCCGGACTCGAAATGGTGCGAGACTTTGCGTGGGCCCTCCGTGTGCCAAAAATACACCGGTGGCACAGCCTTGCCCAAAAATAACCGCCCGAAGGCCGGGGCGCCAAGTTCGTCCAGCGGAAAAAAGGCCACAAAAACGGGTGGGCTATAGCCTTGGGAGCTGGGGCTGGCCAACTTCGTCCGCCGGACTCGGAATGGCGCGAGACATTCGAGGGGCCTCCGTGTACCAAAAATAGGCAGCGGGCACAGCCGCGCCCGAAAATAACCGCACGAAGGCCGGGGCGCCAAGTTCGTCCAGCGGAAAAAGGCCACAAAAACGGGTGGGCTTTAGCCTTGGGAGGTGGGGCTGGCCGACTTCGTCCGCCGGACTCGGAATGGTGCGAGACTTTGCGAGGGCCCTCCGTGTGCCAAATATAGGCCGTGGGCACAGCCGCTCCCTAAAATAACCGCCCGAAGGCCGGGGCGCCAAGTTCGTCCAGCGGAAAAACGCCACAAAAACGGGTGGGCTACAGCCTTGGGAGGTGGGCCTTGCCAACTTCGTCCGCCGGACTCGGAATGGCGCGAGACTTTGGGAGGGTCTCCGTGTGCCGAAAATAGGCCGCAGACACAGTCGCGCCCAAAAATAACCGCCCGAAGGCCGGGGCGCCAAGTTCGTCCAGCGGAAAAAGGCTACAAAAATGGGTGGGCTATAGCCTTGGCGGGTGGGGCTGGCCCACTTCGTCCGCCTGACACGGAATGGCGCGAGACTTTGCGAGGGGCCTCCGTGTGCCAAAAATAGGCCGCGGGTACAGCCGCGCCCAAAAATAACCGCCCGTAGGCCGGGTTGCCAAGTTCGTCCGGCGGAAAAAGGCCACAAAAACGGGTGGGCTATAGCCTTGGGAGGTGGGGCTGGCCAACTTCGTCCGCCGAACTCGGAATGGCGCGAGACTTTTTGAGAGGCCTCCGTGTGCCAAAAATAGGCCACGGGCACAGCCGCGCCCAAAAATAACTGCACGAAGGCCGGGGCGCCAAGTTCGTCCAGCGGAAAAAGGCCACAAAAACGGGTGGGCTATAGCCTTGGGGGGTGGGGCTGGCCAACTTCGTCCGCCGGACTTGAAATGGCGTGAGACTTTGCGAGGGCCCTCCGTGTGCCAAAAATAAGCCGCGGGCACAGCCGCGCCCAAAAATAACCGCCCGAAGGCCGGGTTGCCAAGTTCGTCCAGCGGAAAAAGGCCACAAAAACGGGTGGGCTATAGCCTTGGGAGGTGGGGCTGGCCCACTTCGTCCGCCGGACTCGGAATGGCGCGAGACTTTTTGAGGGGCCTCCGTGTGCCAAAAATAGGCCACGGGCACAGTTGCGCCCAAAAATAACTGCACGAAGGCCGGGGCGCCAAGTTCGTCCAGCGGAAAAAGGCCACAAAAACGGGTGGGCTACAGCCTTGGGGGGTGGGGCTGGCCAACTTCGTCCGCCGGACTCGAAATGGCGCGAGACTTTTCGAGGGCCCTCCGTGTGCCAAAAATAGGCCGGGGGCACAGCCGCGCCCAAAAATAACCGCCCGAAGGCCTGGGCGCCAATTTCGTCCAGCGGAAAAAGGCCACAAAAACGGGTGGGCTATAGCCTTGGGGGGTGGGGCTGGCCAACTTCGTCCGCCGGACTCGAAATGGCGCGAGACATTGCGATTGGCCTTCGTGTGCCAAAAATAGGCCGCGGGCACAGCCACGCCCAAAAATAACCGCCCGAAGGCCGGGGCGCCAAGTTCGTCCAGCGGAAAAAGGCCACAAAAACTGGTGGGCTGTAGACTTGGGGGGTGGTGCTGGCCCACTTCGTCCGCCGGACTCGGAATGGCGCGACACTTTGCGAGGGCCCTCCGTGTGCGAAAAATAGGCCGCGGGCAAGGCCGCACCCAAAAAGAACCGTCCGAAGGCCGGGGCGCCAAGTTCGTCCAGCGGAAAATGGCCACAAAAACTGGTGGGCTGTAGACTTGGGGGGTGGTGCTGGCCCACTTCGTCCGCCGGACTCGGAATGGCGCGACACTTTGCGAGGGCCCTCCGTGTGCGAAAAATAGGCCGCAGGCAAGGCCGCGCCCAAAAAGAACCGTCCGAAGGCCGGGGCGCCAAGTTCGTCCAGCGGAAAATGGCCACAAAAACGGGTGGGCTATAGCCTTGGGGGGTGGGGCTGGCCAACTTCGTCCGCCGGACTCGGAATGGCGCGAGACTTTGCGAGGGGCCTCCGTGTGTCAAAAATAGGCCGCAGCCTGAGCCGTGCCCAAAAATAACCCTCCGAAGGCCGGGGCGCCAAGTTCGTCCAGTGGAAAAAGGCCACAAAAACGGGTGGGCTATAGCTTGGGAGGTGGGGCTGGGCAACTTCGTCCGCCGGACTCGGAATGGCTCGAGGCTTTGTTAGGGGCCTCCGTGTGCCAAAAATAGGCCGCGGGCACAGCCGCGCCCAAAAATAATTGCCCGAAGTCCGGGGCACCAAGTTCGTCCAGCGGAGAAAGGCCACAAAAACGGGTGGGCTGTAGACTTGGGGGGTGGTGCTGGCCAACTTCATCCGCCGGACTCGGAATGGCGGGAAAAATTGCGAGGGGCCTCCGTGTGCCAAAAATAGGCCGCTGGCACAGCCGCGTCCAAAAATAACCGCCCGAAGGCCGGGCCGTCAAGTTCGTCCAGCGGAAAAAGGCCACAAAAACAGGTGGGCTATAGCCTAGTGAGGTGGGGCTGCCCGACTTCGTCCGCCGGACTCGGAATGGCGCGAGACTTTGCAAGGGGCCTCCGTGTGCCAAAAATAGGCCGCGGGCACAGCCACGCCCAAAAATAACAGCCCGAAGGCTGGGGCGCCAAGTTCGTCCAGCGGAAAAAGGCCACAAAAACGGCTGGGCTATAACCTTGGGGGGTGGGGCTGGCCAAATTCGGCCGCCGGACTCGGAATGGCGCGAAACTTTGCGAGGGGCCTCCGTGTACCAAAAATAGGCTGCGGGCACAGCCGCGCTCAAAATAAACTTCCCGAAGGCCAGGCCAAGTTCGTCCATCGGAAAAAGGCCACAAAAACGGGTGGGCTACAGCCTTGGGAGGTGGGCCTGGCCAACTTCGTCCGCCGGACTCGGAATGGCACGAGACTTTGCGAGGGCCCTCCGTGTGCCAAAAATAGGCGGCGGGCACAACCACGACAAAAAATAACTGCCCGAAGGCCGTGGTGCCAAGTTCATCCAGCGAAAAAAGACAACAAAAACGGGTGGGCTATAGCCTTGGGGGGTGGGGCTGGCCAACTTCGTCCGCCGAACTCGGAATGGCGCGACACTTTGCGAGGGCCCTCCGTGTGCCAAAAATAGGCCGCGGCCACAGCCGCGCCCAAAAATAACCCTCCGAAGGCCGGGGCGCCAAGTTCGTCCAGCAGAAAAAGGCCACAAAAACGGGTGGGCTATAGCCTTGGGGGGTGGGGCTGACCCACTTCATCCACCAGACTCGGAATGGCGCGAGACTTTGTGAGGGGCCTCCGTGTGCCAAAAATAGGCCGCGGGCACAGCCACGCCCAAAAATAACCGCCCGAAGGCCGGGGCGCCAAGTTCGTCCAGCGGAAAAAGGCCACAAAAACTGGTGGGCTGTAGACTTGTGGGGTGGTGCTGGCCCACTTCGTCCGCCGGACTCGGAATGGGGCGACACTTTGCGAGGGCCCTCCGTGTGCGAAAAATAGGCCGCGGGCAAGGCCGCGGGCAAGGCCGCGCCCAAAAAGAACCGTCCGAAGGCCGGGGCGCCAAGTTCGTCCAGCGGAAAATGGCCACAAAAACGGGTGGGCTATAGCCTTGGGGGGTGGGGCTGGCCAACTTCGTCCGCCGGACTCGGAATGGCACGAGACTTTGCGAGGGGCCTCCGTGTGTTAAAAATAGGCCGTGGCCTCAGCCGTGCCCAAAAATAACCGCCCGAAGGTCGGCACTCCCAAACCCCCCAGCGGAAAAGTAGCCAAAAAACGGGTGGGCTATAGCCTTGGGGGGAGGGGCTGGCCCACTTCGTCCGCCGGACTCGGAATGGGGCGAGACTTTGCGAGCGGCCTCCGCCTGCCAAAAATAGGCCGCGGCCACAGCCGCGCCCAAAAATAACCACCCGAAGGTCGGCGCGTCCAAACCCCCCAGCGGAAAATTAGCCAAAAAACGGGTGGGCTATAGCCTTGGGGGGAGGGGCTGGCCAACTTCATCCGCCGGACTCGGAATGAGGCGAGACTTTGCGAACAGCCTCCGCATGCCAAAAATATGCCGCGGGCACAGCCGCGCCCAAAAATAACCCACCGAAGGTCGGCGCGCCCAAACCCCCCAGCGGAAAAATGGCCAAAAAACAGGTGCGCTATATCCTTGGGTGGAGGGGCTGGCCCACTTCGTCCGCCGGACTCGGAATGGGGCGAGACTTTAAGAGTGGCCTCCGCGTGCCAAAAATAGGCCGCGGCCACAGCCGCGCCCAAAAATAATCCCCCGAAGGTCGGCGCGCCCAAACCCCCCAGCGGAAAAATGGCCAAAAAACGGGTGCGCTATATCCTTGGGGGGACGGGCTGGCCAAATTCGTCCGCCGGACTCGGAATGGGGCGAGACTTTGCGAGCGGACTCCGCGTGCCAAAAATAGGCCTAGGGCACAGCCGCGCCCAAAAATAACCCCCCGAAGGTCGGCGCGCCCAAACCCCCCAGCGGAAAAATGGCCAAAAAACGGGTGCGCTATAGCCTTGGGGGTAGGGGCTGGCCCACTTCGTCCGCCGGACTCGGAATGGGGCGAGACTTTGCGAACGGCCTCCGCGTGTAAAAAATAGGACGCGGGCACAGACGCGCCCAAAAATAACTGCCCGAAGGCCGGGGCGCCAATGTCCTGCGGAAAAAGGCCACAAAAACGGGTGGGCCATAGCCTTGGGTGGTGGGGCTGGCCAACTTCGTCCGCCGGACTCGGAATGACGCGAGACTTTGCGAGGGCCCTCCGTGTGCCAAAAATAGGCTGCGGGCACAGCCGCGCCTAAAAATAACCACCCGAAGGCCGGGGCGCCAATGTCCTGCGGAAAAAGGCCACAAAAACGGGTGGGCTATAGCCTTGGGAGGTGGGGATGGCCAAACTCGTCCGCCGGACTCGGAATGGCGCGAGACTTTGCGAGGGGCCTCCGTGTGTCAAAAATAGACCACAGCCTCATCCGTGCCCAAAAATAACAGCCCGAAGGCCGGGACGCCAAGTTCGTCCAGCGGAAAAAGGCCACAAAAACGGGTGGGCTATAGCCTTGGAAGGTGGGGCTGGCCAACTTCGTCCGCCGGACTCGGAATGGTGCGCGACTTTGCGAGGGGTCTCCGTGTGCCAAAAATAGGCCGCGAGCACAGCCGCGTCCAAAAATAACCACCCGAAGGCCGGGGCGCCAAGTTCGTCCAGCGGAGAAAGGCCACAAAAACGGGTGGGCTATAGCCTTGGGGGGTGGGGCTGGCCAACTTCGTCCGCCGGACTCAGAATGGGGCGAAACATTGCGAGGGTCCTCCATGTGCCAAAAATAGGCCGCGGTCACAGCAGCGCGCAAAAATAACCGCCCGAAGGCCGGGGCGCCAAGTTCGTCAGGCGGAAAAAGGCCACATAATCGGGTGGGCTATAGCCTTGGGAGGTGGGGATGGCCCACTTCGTCCGCCGGACTCGGAATGACGCGAGACTTTGCGAGGGGCCTCCGTGTGTCAAAAATAGGCCGTGGCCTCAGCCGTGCCCAAAAATAACCGCCCGAAGGTCGGCGCTCCCAAACCCCCCAGCGGAAAATTAGCCAAAAAACGGGTGGGCTATAGCCTTGGGGGGAGGGGCTGGCCAACTTCGTCCGCCGGACTCGGAATGGGGCGAGACTTTGCGAGCGGCCTCCGCCTTCCAAAAATAGGCCGCGGCCACAGCCACGCCCAAAAATAAGCAACCGAAGGTCGGCGTATCCAAACCCCCCAGCGGAAAATTAGCCAAAAAACGGGTGGGCTATAGCCTTGGGGGGAGGGGCTGGCCAACTTCGTCCGCCGGACTCGGAATGGGGCGAGACTTTGCGAGTGGCCTCCGCGTGCCAAAACTAGGCTGCGGGCACAGCCGCGTCCAAAAATAACACCCCGAAGGTCGGCGCGCCCAAACCCCCCAGCGGAAAAATGGCCAAAAAACAGGTGCGCTATATCCTTGGGTGGAGGGGCTGGCCCACTTCGTCCGCCGGACTCGGAATGGGGCGAGACTTGGCGAGCGGCTTCCGCGTGCCAAAAATAGGCCGCGGGCACAGCCGCGCCCAAAAATAATCCCCCGAAGGTCGGCGCGCCCAAACCCCCCAGCGGAAAAATGGCCAAAAAACGGGTGCGCTATAGCCTTGGGGGGACGAGCTGGCCAACTTCGTCCGCCGGACTCGGAATGGGGCGAGACTTTGCGAGCGGACTCCGTGTGCCAAAAATAGGTCAAGGGCACAGCCGCGCCCAAACCCCCCAGCGGAAAAATGGCCAAAAAACGGGTGCGCTATAGCCTTGGGGGTAGGGGCTGGCCCACTTCGTCCGCCGGACTCGGAATGGGGCGAGACTTTGCCAGCGGCCTACGCGTGCCAAAAATAAGCCTCGGGTGCAGCCGCGCCCAAAAATAACCCCCCGAAGGCCGGGGCGCCAAGTTCGTCCAGCGGAAAAAGGCCACAAAAACGGGTGGGCTATAGCCTTGGGAGGTGGGGCTGGCCAACTTCGTCCGCCGGACTCGGAATGGCGCGAGACTTTGCGAGGCACCTCCGTGCCCCAAAAATAAGCCGCGGGCACTGCCGTCCCCAAAAATACCCGCCCGAAGGCCGGGGCGCCAAGTTCGTCCAGCGGAAAAAGGCCACAGAAAAGGGTGGGCTATAGCCTTGGCGGGTGGGGCTGGCCAACTTCCTCCGCCGGACTCGGAATGGCGCGAGACTTTGCGAGGCGCCTCCGTGTGCCAAAAATAGGCCGCGGGCACAGCCGCGCCCAAAAATACCCGCCCGAATGCCGGGTCGCCAAGTTCGTCCAGCGGAAAAAGGCCACAAAAACGGGTGGGCTATAGCCTTGGGGGGTGGGGCTGGCCAACTTCGTCCGCCGGACTCGGAATGGCGCGAGACTTTACGAGGCGCCTCCGTGTGGCAAAAATAGGCCGCGGGCACAGCTACGTGCAAAAATACCCGACCGACGGCCTGGGCGCCAAGTTCGTCCAGCGGAAAAAGGCCACAAAAACGGGTGGGCTATAGCCTTGGGGGGTGGGGTTGGCCAACTTCGTCCGCCGGACTAGGAATGGCGCGAGACTTTGCGAGGTGCCTCCGTGTGCCAAAAATAGGCCGCGGGCACAGCCGTACCCAAAAATACCAGCCTAAAGGCTGGGGCGCCAAGTTCGTCCAGCGGTAAAAGGCCACAAAAACGGGTGGGCTATAGCGTTGGGGGGTGGGGCTGGCCGACTTCGTCCGCCGGACTCGGAACGGCGCGAGACTTTGCGAGGTGCCTCCGTGTGCCAAAAATAAGCCGCGGGCACAGCCCTACCCAAAAATACCCGCCCGAAGGCCGGGGCGCCAAATTCGTCCAGCGGAAAGAGGCCACAAAAACGGATGGGCTATAGCCTTGGGGGGTGAGGCTGGCCAACTTAGTCCGCTGGACTCGGAATGGCGCGAGACTTACCGAGGCACCTCCGTGTGCCGAAAATAGGCCGCGGGCACAGCCGCGCCCAAAAATACCCCCCCGAAGGCCGGGGCACCAAGTTCGTCCAGCGGAAAAAGGCCACAAAAAACGGGTGGGCTATAGCCTTGGGGGGTGGGGCTGGCCAACTTCGTCCGCCGGACTCGGAATAGCGCGAGACTTTGCGAGGCGCCTCCGTGTGCCAAAAATAGGCCACGGTCACAGCCGCGCCCAAAAATACCCGCCCAAAGGCCAGGGCGCCTAGTTCCTCCAGCGGTAAAAGGCCACAAAAACGGGTGGGCTATAGCCTTGCGGGGTGGGGCTGGCCGACTTCGTCCGCCGGATTCGGAATGGCGTGAGACTTTGCGAGGCACCTCCGTGTGCCAAAAATAGGACATGGGCACAGCCGCACCCAAAAATACCGACCCAAAGGCCGGGGCGCCAAGTTCTTCCAGCGGTAAAAGGCCACAAAATCGGGTGGGGTATAGCCTTGGGGCGTGGGGCTCGCCAACTTCGTCCGCCGGACTTAGAATGGCGCGAGACTTTGCGAGGCGCATCCGTGTGCCAAAAATAGGCCGCGGGCACCGCCGCACCCAAAAATACCCGCCCGAAAACCGGGGTGCCAAGTTCGTCCAGCGGAAATCGGCCACAAAAACGGGTGGGCTATAGCCTTGGGGGTTGGGGCTGGCCAATTTCGTCCGCCGGACTCGGAATGGTGCGAGACTTTGCGAGGTGCCTCCGTGTGCCAAAAATAGGCCGCGGGCACACCCGCACCCAAAAATACCCGCCCGAAGGCCGGGGCACCAAGTTCATCCAGCGGAAAAAGGCCACAAAAAACGGGTGGGCTATAGCCTTGGGGGATGGGGCTGGTCCACTTCGTCCGCCGGAATCGGAATGGCGCGAGACTTTGCGATGGGCCTCCGTGTGCCAAAAATAGGCCGCGGCCACAGCCGCGCCCAAAAATACCCGAAGGCCGGGGCGCCATGTTCGTCCACCGGTAAAAGGCCACAAAAACGGGTGGGCTATAGCCTTGGGGGGTGGGGCCGGCCTACTTCGTCCGCCAGACTCGGAATTGCGTGAGACTTTGCGAGGCAGCTCCGAGTGCCAAAAATAGGCCGCGGGCACAGCCGCGCCCAAAAATAACCGCCTGAAGGCCGGGCCGCCAAGTTCTTCCTGCGGAAAAAGGCCACAAAAACGGGTGGGCTATAGCCTTGGGGGGTGGGGCTGGCCAACTTCGTCCGCCGGACTCGGAACGGCCCGAGATTTTGTGAGGCGCCTCCGAGTGCCAAAAATAGGCCGCGGGCACAGCCGCGCCCAAAAATAACCGCCCAAAGTCCGGGCTGCCAAGTTCGACCTGCGGAAAAAGGCCACAAAAACGGGTGGGCTGAAGCCTTGGGGTGTGGGGCGGGCCAACTTCATCCGCTGGACTCGGAATGGCGCGAGACTTTGCGAGGGGCCTCCGTGTGCAAAAAATAGGCCACGGTCACAGCCGCGCCCAAAAATAACCGCCCGAAGGCCGGGGCGCCAAGTTCGTCCAGCGGAAAAAGGCCACCAAAACGGGTGGGCTATAGCCTACGGGGGTGGGGCTGGCCAACTTCGTCCGCCGGACTCGGAATGGCGCGACACCATGCGAGGGGCCTCCGTGTGCCAAAAAAAGGCCGAGGGCACAGACGCGCCCAAAACTAACCACCCGAAAGCCGGGGCGCCAAGTTCGTCCAGCGGAAAAAGGCCACAAAAACGGGTGGGCTATAGCCTTGGGGGGTGGGGCTGGCCTACTTCGTCCGCCGGACTCGGAATGGCGCGAGACTTTGCGAGGCACCTCCGTACGCCAAAAATAAGCCGCGGGCACAGCCGTCCCCAAAAATACCCGCCCGAAGGCCGGGGCGCCAAGTTCGTCCAGCGGAAAAAGGCCACAGAAAAGGGTGGGCTATAGCCTTGGCGGGTGGGGCTGGCCAACTTCCTCCGCCGGACTCGGAATGGCGCGAGACTTTGCCATGGGCCTCCGTGTGCCAAAAATAGGCCGCGGGCACAGCCGCGCCCAAAAATACCCGCCCGAAGGCCGGGGCGCCATGTTCGTCCACCGGTAAAAGGCCACAAAAACGGGTGGGCTATACCCTTGTGGGGTGGGGCTGGCCCACTTCGTCCGCCGGACTCGGAATGGCGCGAGACTTTGCGATGGGCCTCCGTGTGCCAAAAATAGGCCGCGGGCACAGCCGCGCCCAAAAATACCCGCCCGAAGGCCGGGGCGCCATGTTCGTCCACCGGTAAAAGGCCACAAAAACGGGTGGGCTATAGCCTTGGGGGGTGGGGCCGGCCTACTTCGTCCGCCGGACTCGGAATGGCGCGAGACTTTGCGAGGCGCCTCCGTGTGCCTAAAATAGGCCCCGGGCACAGCTGCACCCAAAAATACCCGCCCGAAGGCCAGGGCGCCAAGTTCGTCCAGCGGTAAAGGCCGCGGAATGGCGCGAGTCTTTGCGAGGCGCCTCCGTGTGCCAAAAATAGGCCGCGGGCACAGCCGCGCCCAAAAATAACTGCCTGAAGGCTGGGGCGCCAAGTTCGTCCAGCGGAAAAAGGCCACAAAAACGGGTAGGCTATAACCTTGGGGGGTGGGGCTGGCCAACTTCGTCCGCCGGACTCGGAATGGCGCGAGACTTTGAGAGGCATCTCCGTGTTCCAAAAATAGGCCGTGGGCACAGCCGCGCCAAAAAATAACCGCCCGAAGGCCGGGGCGCCAAGTTCGTCCAGCTGAAAAAGGCCACAAAAACGGGTGGGCCATAGCCTTGTGGGGTGGAGTTGGCCAACTTCGTCTGCCGGACTCGGAATGGCGCGAGACTTTGTGAGGCACCTCTATGCCAAAAATAGGCCGTGGGCACAGCAGTGCCCAAAAATAACCGCCCGAAGGCCGCGCCGCCAAGTTTGTCCAGCGGAAAAAGGCCACAAAAACGGGTGGGCTATAGCCTTCGGGGGTGGGGCTGGCCAACGTCGTCCGCCGGACTCGGAATGGTGCGAGACTTTGCGAGGTGCCTCCATGTGCCAAAAATAGGCCGCGGGCACAGCCGCTCCCAAGAATAACCACCCGAAGGCCGGGGCGCAAAGTTCGTCCAGCGGAAAAAACCCACAAAAACGGGTGGGCTATAGCCTTGGGGGGTGGGGCCGGCGGACTTTGTCCGCCAGACTCGGAATGGCGCGAGACTTTGCGAGGTGCCTCCGTGTGCCAAAAATAGGCCGCAGACACAGCCGCGCCCAAAAATAACCGGCCGAAGGCCGGGGCGCCAAGTTCGTCTAGCTGAAAAAGGACACAAAAACGGGTGGGCTATAGCCCTGTGGGGTGGGGCTGGCCAACTTCGTCCGCCGGACTTGGAATGGCGCGAGACTTTGCAAGGCACCTCCGTGCGCCAAGAATAGGCCGCTTGCACGGCCCCGCCCAAAAATAACCGCCCGAAGGCCGGGGCGCCAAGTTCGTCCAGCGGAAAAAGGCCACAAAAATGGGTGGGCTATAGCCTTGGGGGGTGGGGCCGGCCCACTCCGTCCGCCGGACTCGGAATGGCGTGAGACTTTGCGAGGCGCCTCCGTGTGCCGAAATAGGCCGCGGGCACAGCCGTGCCCAAAAATAACCGCCCGAAGGCCGCGCCGCCAAGTTTGTCCAGCGGAAAAAGGCCACAAAAACGGGTGGGCTATAGCCTTGGGGGGTGGGGCTGGCGAACTTCGTCCGCCGGACTAGGAATGGCGCGAGACTTTGCCAGGCACCTCCGTGCGCCAAAAATAGGCCGCAGGCACCGCCGCGCCCAAAAATAACCCCACGAAGAACGGGCCGCCAAGTTCGTCCTGCGGAAAAAGGCCACAAAAACGGGTGGGCTATAGCCTTGGGGGGTGGGGCTGTCAAACTTCGTCCGCCGGACTCGGAATGGCTCGAGGCTTTGCGAGTCGCCTCCGTGTGCCAAAAATAGGCCACGGTCACAGCCGCGCCCAAAAATAACCGCCCGAAGGCCGGGACGCCAAGTTCCTCCAGCGGAAAAAGGCCACAAAAACGGGTGGGCTATAGCCTTGGGGGGTTGGGCTGGCCCACTTCGTCCACCGGACTCGGAATGGCGCGAGACTTACCGAGGCACCTCCGTGTGCAACAAATAGGCCCCGGGCACAGCCGCGCCCAAAAATAACCGCCCGAAGGCCGGGGCGCCAAGTTCGTCCAGCGGAAAAAGGCCACAAAAACGGGTGGGCTATAGCCTTGGGGGGTGGGGCCGGCCCACTTCGTCCGCCGGACTCGGAATGGCGCGAGACGTTGCGATGCACCTCCGTGTGCCAAAAATAGTCCGCGGGCACAGCCGTACCCAAAAATAACCGCCCGAAGGCCGGGCTGCCAAGTTCTTCCTACGGAAAAAGGCCACAAAAACGGGTGGGCTATAGCCTTGGGGGGTGGGGCTGGCCAACTTCGTCCGCCGGACTCGGAATGGCGTGAGTCTTTGCGAGGCGCCTCCGTGTGCCAAAAATAGGCCGCGGGCACAGCCGTGCCAAAAAATAACCGCCCGAAGGCCGGGACGCCAAGTTCGCCCAGCGGAAAAAGGCCACAAAAATGGGTGGGCTATAGCCTTGGGGGGTGGGGCTGGCCGACTTCGTCCGCCGGACTCGGAATGACGCGAGACATTGCGAGGTAGCTCCGAGTGCCAAAAATAGGCCGCGGGCACAGCCGCACCCAAAAATAACCGCCCGAAGGCCGGGCCGCCAAGTTCGACCTGCGGAAAAAGGCCACAAAAACGGGTGGGCTATAGCTTGGGGGGTGGGGCTGGCCCACATCGTCCGCCGGACTCGGAACGGCGCGAGATTTTGCGAGGTGCCTCCGAGTGCCAAAAATAGGCCGTGGGCACAGCCGCGCCCAAAAATAACCGCCCGAAGACCGGGCCGCCAAGTTCGTCCTGCGGAAAAAGGCCACAAAAACGGGTGGGCTATAGCCTTGGGGGGTGGGGCTGGCCAACTTCGTCCGCCGGACTCGGAATGGCGCGAGACTTTGTGAGCCACCGCCGTGTGCCAAAAATAGGCCGTGGGCACAGCCACGCCCAAACATAACCGCCCGAAGGCCGGGGCGCCAAGTTCGTCCAGCGGAAAAAGGCCACAAAAACAGGTGGGCTATAGCCTTGGGGGGTGGGGTGGCCAACTTCGTCCGCCGGACTCGGATTGGCGCGAGACTTTGCGAGGCCCCTCCGAGTGCCAAAAATAGGCCGCGGGCACAGCCGCGCCCAAAAATAAATGCCCGAAGGCCGGAGCACCAAGTTCGTCCAGCGGAAAAAGGCCACAAAAACGGGAGGGCTATGGCCTTAGGGGGTGGGGCTGGCCAACTTCGTCCGCCGGACTCGGAATGGTGCGAGACTTTGTGAGGCAGCTACGTGTGCCAAAACTAGGCCGCGGGGACAGCCGCGCCCAAAAATAACCGCCCGAAGGCCGGGGCGCCAAGTTCGTCCAGCGGAAAAAGGCCACAAAAACGGGTGGGCTATAGCCTTGGGGGGTGGGGCTGCCCAACTTCGTCCGCCGGACTCGGAATGGCGCGAGACTATGCGAGGCACCTCCGTGTTCCAAAAATAGGCCGCGGCCACAGCCGCGCCCAAAAATAACCGCCCGAAGGCCGGGGCGCCAAGTTCGTCCAGCGGAAAAAGGCCACAAAAACGGGTGGGCTGTAGCCTTGAGGTGTGGGACGGGCCAACTTCATCCGCTGGACTCGGAATGGCGCGAGACTTTGCGAGGGGCCTCCGTGTGCCAAAAATAGGCCACGGGCAAAGCCGCGCCCAAAACTAACTGCCCGAAGGCCGGGGCGCCAAGTTCGTCCAGCGGAAAAAGGCCACAAAAACGGGTGGGCTATAGCCTTCGGGGGTGGGGCTGGCCCACTTCGTCCGCCGGACTCGGAATGGCGCGAGACCATGCGAGGGGCCTCCGTGTGCCAAAAAAAGGCCGAGGGCTCAGACGCGCCCAAAACTAACAACCCGAAGGCCGGGGCGCCAAGTTCGTCCAGCGGAAAAAGGCCACAAAAACGGGTGGGCTATAGCCTTGGGGGGTGGGGCTGGCCAACTTCGTCCGCCGGACTCGGAATGGCGTGAGACATTGTGAGGGGCCTCCGTGTGCCAAAAATAGGCCGCGGGCACAGCCGCGCCCAAAAATAACCGCCCGAAGGCTAGGGCGCCAAGTTCGTCCAGCGGAAAAAGGCCACAAAAACGGGTGGGCTATAGCCTTGTGGGGTGGGGCTGGCCAACTTCGTCCGCCGGACTCGGAATGGCGCGAGACTTTGCGAGGGGCCTCCGTGTGCAAAAAATAGGCCGCGGGCACAGCCGCTCCCAAAAATAACCGCCCGAAGGCCAAGGCGCCAAGTTCGTCCAGCGGAAAAAGGCCACAAAAACGGGTGGGCTATACCCTTGGGGGGTGAGGCCGGCCAACTTCGTCCGTCGGACTCGGAATGGCGCGAGACTTTGCGAGGGGCCTCCGTGTGCCAAAAATAGGCCGCAGGTACAGCCGCGTCCAAAACTAACGGCCCGAAGGCCGGGGCGCCAAGTTCGTCCAGCGGAAAAAGGCCACAAAAACGGGTGGGCTATAGCCTTCGGGGGTGGGGCTGGCCAACTTCGTCCGCTGGGCTCGGAATGGCGCGAGACTATGCGAGGGGCCTCCGTGTGCCAAAAAAAGGCCGAGGGCTCAGACGCGCCCAAAACTAACAACCCGAAGGCCGGGGCGCCAAGTTCGTCCAGCGGAAAAAGGCCACAAAAACGGGTGGGCTATAGCCTTGGGGGGTGGGGCTGGCCAACTTCGTCCGCCGGACTCGGAATGGCGCGAGACTTTGCGAGGGGCCTCCGTGTGCCAAAAATAGGCCGCGGGCACAGCCGCGCCAAAAAATAACCGCCCGAAGGCTAGGGCGCCAAGTTCGTCCAGCGGAAAAAGGCCACAAAAACGGGTGGGCTATAGCCTTGGGGGGTGGGGCTGGCCAACTTCGTCCGCCGGACTCGGAATGGCGCGAGACTTTGCGAGGGGCCTCCGTGTGCCAAAAATAGGCCGCGGGCACAGCCGCGCCCAAAAATAACCGCCCGAAGGCCAAGGCGCCAAGTTCGTCCACCGGAAAAAGGCCACAAAAACGGGTGGGCTATACCCTTGGGGGGTGAGGCCGGCCAACTTCGTCCGTCGGACTCGGAATGGCGCGAGACTTTGCGAGGGGCCTCCGTGTGCCAAAAATAGGCCGCAGGCACAGCCGCGTCCAAAACTAACGGCCCGAAGGCCGGGGCGCCAAGTTCGTCCAGCGGAAAAAGGCCACAAAAACGGGTGGGCTGAAGCCTTGGGGTGTGGGGCGGGCCAACTTCATCCGCTGGACTCGGAATGGCGCGAGACTTTGCGATGGGCCTCCATGAGCAAAAAATAGGGTGCGGGCACATCCGCGCCCGAAAATAACCGCCCGAAGGCCGGGGCGCCAAGTTCGTCCAGCGGAAAAAGGCCACCAAAACGGGTGGGCTATAGCCTTCGGGGGTGGGGCTGGCCAACTTCGTCCGCCGGACTCGGAATGGCGCGACACCATGCGAGGGGCCTCCGTGTGCCAAAAAAAGACCGAGGGCACAGACGCGCCCAAAACTAACCACCCGAAAGCCGGGGCGCCAAGTTCGTCCAGCGGAAAAAGGCCACAAAAACGGGTGGGCTATAGCCTTGGGGGGTGGGGCTGGCCTACTTCGTCCGCCGGACTCGGAATGGCGCGAGACTTTGCGAGGCACCTCCGTGCGCCAAAAATAAGCCGCGGGCACAGCCGTCCCCAAAAATACCCGCCCGAAGGCCGGGGCGCCAAGTTCGTCCAGCGGAAAAAGGCCACAGAAAAGGGTGGGCTATAGCCTTGGGGGGTTGGGCTGGCCCACTTCGTCCGCCGGACTCGGACTGGCGCGAGACTTTGCGAGGCGCCTCCGTGTGCCAAAAATAGGCCGCGGGCACAGCCGCGCCCCAAAAATACCCGCCCGATGGCCGGGGCGCCAAGTTCGTCCAGCGGTAAAAGGCCACAAAAATGGGTGGGCTATAGCCTTGGGGGGTTGGGCTGGCCCACTTCGTCCGCCGGACTCAGAATGGCGCGAGACTTTGCGAGGCGCCTCCGTGTGCCAAAAATAGGCCGCGGGCACAGCCGCGCCCAAAAATACTGGCCCGAAGGCAGGGGCGCAGGTTCGTCCAGCGGAAAAAGGCCACAAAAACGGGTGGGTTATAGCCTTGGGGGGTGGGGCTGGCCAACTTCGTCCGCCGGACTCGGAATGGCGCGAGACATTGCGAGGCGACTCCGTGTGCCAAAAATAGGCCGCGGGCACAGCAAAGCCCAAAAATACGCGCCTGAAGGCCGGGGCGCCAAGTTCATCCAGCGGTAAAAGGCCACAAAAACGGGTCGGCCATAGCCTTGGGGGGTGGGGCTGGCCGACTTCGTCCGCCGGACTCGGAATGGCGTGAGACTTTGCGAGGCGCCTCCGTGTGGCAAAAATAGGCCGCGGGCACAGCCGCGCCCAAATATACCCGCCCGAAGGCTGGGGCGCCAAGTTCGTCTAGCGGAAAAAGGCCACAAAAATGGGTGGGCTATAGCCTTGGGGGGTGGGGCTGGCCAACATCGTCCGCCGGACTCAAAATGGCGCGAGACTTTGCGAGGCACCTCCGTGTGCCAAAAATAGGCCGCGGTCACAGCCGCACCCAAAAATACCTGCTCAAAGGCCGGGGCGCCAAGTTCGTCCAGCGGTAAAAGGCCACAAAAACGGGTGGGCTATAGCCTTGGGGGGTGGGGCCGGCCGACTTCGTCCGCCGGACTCGGAATGGCGCGAGACTTTACGAGGCGCCTCCGTGTGCCAAAACTAGGCCGCGGGCACAGCCGCGCCCAAAAATACCTGCTCGAAGGCCGGGGCGCCAAGTTCGTCCAGCGGAAAAAGGCCACAAAAACGGGTGGGCTATAGCCTTGGGGGGTGGGGCTGGCCCACTTCGTCCGTCGGACTAGGAATGGCGCGAGACTTTGCGAGGCACCTCCGTGTGCCAAAAATAGGCCGCGGGCACAGGCGCGCCCAAAAATACCCGCCCGAAGGCCGGGGCGCCAAGTTCGTCCAGCGGTTAAAGGCCACAAAAACGGGTGGGCTATATCCTTGGCGGGTGGGGCTGGCAAACTTCGTCCGTCGGACTAGGAATGCGGGAGACTTTGCGAGGCGCCTCCGTGTGCCAAAAATAGGCCACGGGCACAGCCGTGCCTGAAAATACCCGCCCGAAGGCCGGGGCGCCAAGTTCGTCCAGCGGAAAAAGGCCACAAAAACGGGTGGGCTATAGCCTTGGGGGGTGGGGCTGGCCAACTTCGTCCACAGGACTGGGAATGGCGCGAGACTTTGCGAGGCGCCTCCGTGTGCCATAAATAGGCCGCGGGCACAGCCGCGCCCAAAAATACCCGCCCGAAGGCCGGGGCGCCAAGTTCGTCCAGCAGTAAAAGGCCACAAAAACGGGTGGGCTATAGCCTTGGGGGGTGGGGCTGGCCCACTTCGTCCGCCGGACTCGGAATGGCACGAGACTTTGCGAGGCGCCTCCGTTTGCCAAAAATAGGCCGTGGGAACAGCCTCGCCCAAAAATACCCGCCCGAAGGCCGGGGCGCCAAGTTTGTCCAGCGGAAAAAGGCCACAAAAACGGGTGGGCTATAGCCTTGGGGGGTGGGGCTGACCAACTTCGTCCGCCGGACTCGGAATGGCGCGATAGTTTGCGAGGCGCCTCCGTGTGCCAAAAATAGGCCGCGGTCACAGCCGCACCCAAAAATAACCGCTCGAAGGCCGGCGCGCCAATTTCGTCCTGCGGAAAAAGGCCACAAAAACGGGTGGGCAATAGCCTTGGGCGGTGGGGCTGGCCAACTTCGTCAGCCGGACTTGGAATGGCGCGAGACTTTGCGAGGCGCCTCCGTGTGCCAAAAATAGGCCGCGGGCGAGCGAGGCGCCTATGTATGCCAAAAATAGGCCGCGGGCACAGCCGTACCCAAAAATAACCGCTCGAAGGCCGGGGCGCCAATTTCGTCCTTCGGAAAAAGGCCACAAAAACGGTGGGCTATAGTCTGGGTGGGTGGGGCTTGCCAACTTCGTCCGCCGGACTTGGAATGGCGCGAGACTTTGCGAGGCACCTCCGTGTGCCAAAAATAGGCCGCGGGCGAGCGAGGCGCCTATGTGTGCCAAAAATAGGCCGCGGGCACAGCCGCACCCAAAAATAACCGCTCGAAGGCCGGGGCGCCAATTTCGTCCAGCGGAAAAAGGCCACAAAAATGGTGGGCTATAGCCTGGGCGGGTGGGGCTGGCCAACTTCGTCCACCGGACTCGGAATGGCGCGAGAGTTTGCGAGGCACCTCCGTGTGCCAAAAATAGGTCGCGGGCACAGCCGTGCCCAAAAATACCCTCCCGAAGGCCGGGGCGCCAAGTTCGTCCAGCGGTAAAAAGCCACAAAAACGGGTGGGCTATATCCTTGGGGGGTGGGGCTGGCCAACTTCGTCCGCCGGACTGAGAATGGTGCGAGACTTTGCAAGGCTCCTCCGTGTGCCAAAAATAGACCGCGGGCACAGCCGTACCCAAAAATACGTGCCCGAAGGCCGGGGTGCCAAGTTCGTCCAGCTGAAAAAGACCACAAAAACGGGTGGGCTATTGCCTTGGGGGTGAGGCTGGCCAACTTCGTACGCCGGACTCGGAATGGCGTGAGACTTTGCGAGGCACCTCCGTGTGCCAAAAATAGGCCGCGGGCACAGCCGCGCCCAAAAATACCCGCCCGAAGGCTGCGGGCACAGCCTAGTTCGTCTAGAGGTAAAAGGCCACAAAAACGGGTGGGCTATAGCCTTGGGGGGTGGGGCTGACCAACTTCGTCCGCCGGACTCGGAATGGCGCGAGACTTTGCGAGGCGCCTCCGTGTGCCAAAAATAGGCCGCGGGCACAGCCACGCCCAAAAATACCTGCCCGAAGGCCGGGGCGCCATGTTCGTCCAGCGGAAAAAGACCACAAAAACGGGTGGCCTATAGCCTTGGGGGGTGGGGCTGGCCAACTTCATCCGCCGGACTCGGAATGGCGCCAGACTTTACGAGGCACCTCCGTGTGCAAAAAATAGGCCGCGGTCACAGCCGCGCACAAAAATACCCGCCCGAAGGCCGGGGCGCCAAGTTCGTCCAGCGGAAAAAGGCCACAAAAACGGGTGGTCTATAGCCTTGGGGGGTGGGGCTAGCCAACTTCGTCCGCCGGACTCTGACTGGCGCGAGACTTTGCGAGGTCCCTCCGTGTCCCAAAAATAAGCAGTGGGCATAGCCGTGCCCAAAAATACACGCCCGAAGGCCGGGCCGCCAAGTTCGTCCAGCGGAAAAAGGCCACAAAAACGGGTGGGCTATAGCCTTGGGGGGTGGGGCTGGCCAACTTCGTCCGCCGGACTCGGAATGGCGCGAGACTTGGCGAGGTCCCTCCGTGTCCCAAAAATAAGCAGTGGGCATAGCCGTGCCCAAAAATACACGCCCGAAGGCCGGGCCGCCAAGTTCGTCCAGCGGAAAAAGGCCACAAAAACGGGTGGGCTATAGCCTTGGGGGGTGGGGCTGGCCAACTTCGTCTGCCGGACTCGGAATGGCGCGAGACTTTGCGAGGAGCCTCTGTGTGCGAAAAATAGGCCACGGGCACAGCCCCGCCCAAAAATACCCATCCGAAGGCCGGGGTGCCAAGTTCGTCCAGCTGAAAAAGGCCACAAAAACGGGTGTGCTATAGCCTTGGTGGGTGGGGCTGGCCAACTTCGTCCGCCGGACTCGGAATGGCGCGAGACTTTGCGAGGCGCCTCCGTGTGCCAAAAATAGGCCGCGGGCACAGCCGTACCCAAAAATACCCGCCCGAAGGCCGGGCCGCCAAGTTCGTCCTGCAGAAAAAGGCCACAAAAACAGGTGGGCTATAGCCTTGGGGGGTGGGGCTGGCAAACTTCGTCCGCCGGACTCGGAATGGCGCGAGACTTTGCGAGGTGCCTCCGTGTACCAAAAATAGGCCGCGGACACAGCCGTGCCCAAAAATACCCTCCCGAAGGCCGGGGCGCCAAGTTCGTCCCATGGGAAAAGGCCGTAAAACGGGTGGGTTATAGCCTTGGGGGGTGGGGCTGGCCAATTTCGTCCGCCGGACTCGGAATGGTACGAGACTTTACGAGGCGCCTCCGTGTGCCAAAAATAGGCCGCGGGCACAGCCGCGCCCAAAAATACCCGCCCGAAGGCCGGGGCGCCAAGTTCGTCCAGCGGAAAAAGGCCACAACAACGGGTGGGCTATAGCCTTGTAGGGTGGGGCTGGCCAACTTCATCTGCCGCACTCGGAATGGCGCGAGACTTTTCGAGGCACCTCCGTGTGCCAACAGTAGGCCGCGGGCACAGCCGCGCCCAAAAATACCCGCCCGAAGGCCGGGGCGCCAAGTTCGTCCAGCGGTAAAAGGCCACAAAAACGGGTGGGCTATAGCCTTGGGGGGTGGGTCTGGCCGACTTCGTCCGCCGGACTCGTAATGGCGCGAGACTTTGCGAGGCTCCTCCGTGTGCCAAAAATAGGCCGCGGGCACAGCCGCGCCCAAAAATACCCGCCCGAAGGCCGGGGCGCCAAGTTCGTCCTGCGGAAAAAGTCCACAAAAACGGGTGGGCTATAGCCATGGGGGGTGGGGCAGGCCAACTTCGTCCGCCGGACTCGGAATGGCGCGAGACTATGCGAGGCACCTCCGTGTGCCAAAAATAGGGCGCGGGCACAGCCTCGCAAAAAGATAACCGCCCGAAGGCCGTGGCGCAAAGTTCGTCCAGCAGAAAAAGGCCACAAAAACGGGTGGGCTATAGCCTTGGGGGGTGGGGCAGGCCAACTTCGTCCGCCGGACTCGGAATGGCGCGAGACTCTGCGAGGGGCCTCCGTGTGCCAAAAATAGGCCACGGGCACAGCCGCGGCCAAAAATAACCGCCCGAAGGCCGGGGCGCCAAGTTCGTCCAGCGGAAAAAGACCACAAAAACGGGTGGGCTATATCCTTGGGGGGTGGGGCAGGCCGACTTCGTCCGCCGGACTCGGAATGGCGCGAGATTATGCGAGGCACCTCCGTGTGCCAAAAATAGGCCGCGGGCACAGCCGCGCCCAAAAATACCTGCCCGAAGGCCGGGGCGCCAAGTTCGTCCAGCGGTAAAAGGCCACAAAAACGGGTGGGCTATAGCCTTGGGGGGTGGGGCTGGCCAACTTCGTCCGCCGGACTCTGAATGGCACGAGACTTGGCGAGGCGCCTCCGTGTGCCAAAAATAGGCCGCGGACACAGCCGCGCCCAAAATTACCCGCCCGAAGGCCGGGGCGCGAAATTCGCCCAGCGGTAAAAGGCCACAAAAACGGGTGGGCTATAGCCTTGGAGGGTGGGGCTGGCCTACTTCGTCCGCCGGACTCGTAATGGCGTGAGACTTTACGAGGGGCCTCCGTGTGCCAAAAATAGGCCGCGAGCACAGCCGCACACAAAAATAACCGCCCGAAGGCCGGGGCGCCAAGTTCGTCCAGCGGAAAAAGACCACAAAAACGGGTGGGCTATAGCCTTGGGGGGTGGGGCAGGCCAACTTCGTCCGCCGGACTCGGAATGGCGCGAGACTATGCGAGGCACCTCCGTGTGCCAAAAATAGGCCGCGGGCACAGCCTCGCCAAAAGATAACCGCCCGAAGGCCGTGGCGCAAAGTTCGTCCAGCAGAAAAAGGCCACAAAAACGGGTGGGCTATAGCCTTGGGGGGTGGGGCAGGCCAACTTCGTCCGCCGGACTTGGAATGGCGCGAGACTCTGCGAGGGGCCTCCGTGTGCCAAAAATAGGCCACGGGCACAGCCGCGCCCAAAAATAACTGCCCGAAGGCCGGGGCGCCAAGTTCGTCCAGCGGAAAAAGGCCACAAAAACGGGTGGGCTATAGCCTTGGGGGGTGGGGGTGGCGAAATTCGTCCGCCGGACTCGGAATGGCGCGAGACTTTGCGAGGGGCCTCCGTGTGCCAAAAATAGGCCGCGAGCACAGCCGCACACAAAAATAACCGCCCGAAGGCCGGGGCGCCAAGTTCGTCCAGCGGAAAAAGGCCACAAAAACGGGTGGGCTATAGCCTTGGGGGGTGGGGCTGGCCAACTTCGTCCGCCGGACTTGGAATGGCGCGAGACATTGCGAGGCATCTCCGTGTGCCAAAATAGGTCATGAAACAGCCGCGCCCAAAAATACATGCCCGAAGGCCGGGGCGCCAAGTTCGTCAAGCGGTAAAAGGCCAAAAAAACGGGTGGGCTATAGCCTTGGGGGGTGGGGCTGGCCAACTTCGTCCGCCGGACTCGGAATGGCGCGAGACTTTGCGAGGCGCCTCCGTGTGCCAAAAATAGGCCGTGGGGACAGCCGCGCCAAAAAATAACCGCCCGAAGGCCGGGGCGCAAAGTTCGTCCAGCGGAAAAAGGCCACAAAAACGGGTGGGCTATAGCCTTGGGGGGTGGGGCAGGCCAACTTCGTCCGCCGGACTCAGAATCGCGCGAAACTTTGTGAGGGACCTCCGTGTGCCAAAAATAGGCCACGGGCACAGCCGCGCCCAAAAATAACCTCCCGAAGGCCGGGGCGCCAGGTTCGTCCAGCGGAAAAAGGCCACAAAAACGGGTGGGCTATAGCCTTGGGGGGTGGGGCTGGCCAACTTCGTCCACCGGACTCGGAATGGCGCGAGAATTGGCGAGGGGCCTCCGTGTACCAAAAATAGGACGCGGGCAAAGCCGCGCGCAAAAATACCCGACCGAAGGCCGGGGCGCCAAGTTCGTGCAGCGGTAAAAGGGCCACAAAAACGGGCGGGCAATAGCCTTGGGGGGTGGGGCTGGCCAACTTCGTCCGCCGGACTCTGAATGGCACGAGACTTTGTGAGGCGCCTCCGTGTGATAAAAAATAAGTCGCGGGCACAGCCGCGCCAAAAAATACCCGCCCGAAGGCCGGGGCGCCAAATTCGTCCAGTGGTAAAAGGCCACAAAAACGGGGGGGCTATAGCCTTGGGGAGTGGGGCGGGCCAACTTCGTCCGCCGGACTCGGAATGGCGCGAGACTTTACGAGGGGCCTCCGTGTTCCAAAAATAGGCTGCGGGCACAGCCGTGCCAAAAGATAACCGCCCGAAGGCTGTGGCGCAAAGTTCGTCCAGCGGAAAAAGGCCACAAAAACGGGGGGGCTATAGCCTGGGGGGTGGGGCGGGCCAACTTCGTCCGCCGGACTCGGAATGGCGCGAGACTATGCGAGGCACCTCCATGTACCAAAAATAGGCCGCGGGCACAGCCGCGCCCAAAAATACCCGCCCGAAGGCCGGGGCGCCAAGTTCGTCCAGCGGTAAAAGGCCACAAAAACGGGTGGGCTATAGCCTTGGGGGGTGGGGCTGGCCAACATCGTCCGCCGGACTCGGCATGGCGCGAGCCTTTGCGAGGCACCTCCGTGTGCCAAAAATAGGCCGCGGGGACAGCCGCGCCAAAAAAGACCCGCCCGAAGGCCGGGGCTCCAAGTTCGTGCAGCAGTAAAAGGCCACAAAAACGGGCGGGCTATAGCCTTGGGGGGTGGGGCTGGCCAACTTCGTCCGCCGGACTCTGAATGGCACGAGACTTTGCGAGGCGCCTCCGTGTGCCAAAAATAGGCCGCGGGCACAGCCGCGCCCAAAAACACCCGCCCGAAGGCCGGGGCGCCAAGTTCGTCCAGCGGTAAAAGGCCACAAAAACGGGTGGGCTATAGCCTTGGGCGGTGGGGCTGGCCAACTTCGTCCGCCGGACTCGGAATGGCACGAGACTTTGTGAGGGGCCTCCGTGTGACAAAATAGGCCGCGGGCACAGCCGCGCCCAAAAATAACAGCCCGAAGGCCGGGGCGCCAAGTTCGTCCAGCGGAAAAAGGCCACAAAAACGGGTGGGCTATAGCCTGTGGGGGAGGGGATGGCCAACTTCGTCCGCCGGACTCGGAATGGCGCTAGACTTTGCGAGGCACCTCCGTGTGCCAAAAATAGGCCGCGGGGATAGCCGCGCCCAAAAATACGTGCCCGAAGGCCGGGGCGCCAAGTTCGTCCAGCGGAAAAAGGCCACAAAAACGGGTGGGCTATAGCCTAGGGGGGTGGGGCTGGCCAGCTTCGTCCGCCGGACTTGAAATGGCACGAGACTTTGCGAGGTGCCTCCGTTTGCCAAAAATAGGCCGCGGGCACAGCCGCGCCCAAAAATACCAGCCCGAAGGCCGGGGCGCCAAGTTCGTCCAGCGGAAAAAGGCCACAAAAACGGGTGGGCTATAGCCTTGGGGGGTGGGGCTGGCCAACTTCGTCCGCCGGACTCTGAATGGCACGAGACTTTGCGAGGCGCCTCCGTGTGCCAAAAATAGGCCGCGGGCACAGCCGCGCCCAAAAACACCCGCCCGAAGGCCGGGGCGCCAAGTTCGTCCAGCGGTAAAAGGCCACAAAAACGGGTGGGCTATAGCCTTGGGCGGTGGGGCTGGCCAACTTCGTCCGCCGGACTCGGAATGGCACGAGACTTTGTGAGGGGCCTCCGTGTGACAAAATAGGCCGCGGGCACAGCCGCGCCCAAAAATAACAGCCCGAAGGCCGGGGCGCCAAGTTCGTCCAGCGGAAAAAGGCCACAAAAACGGGTGGGCTATAGCCTTGGGGGGTGGGGCTGGCCAACTTCGTCCGCCGGACTCGGAATGGCGCTAGACTTTGCGAGGCACCTCCGTGTGCCAAAAATAGGCCGCGGGGATAGCCGCGCCCAAAAATACGTGCCCGAAGGCCGGGGCGCCAAGTTCGTCCAGCGGAAAAAGGCCACAAAAACGGGTGGGCTATAGCCTAGGGGGGTGGGGCTGGCCAGCTTCGTCCGCCGGACTTGAAATGGCACGAGACTTTGCGAGGTGCCTCCGTTTGCCAAAAATAGGCCGCGGGCACAGCCGCGCCCAAAAATACCAGCCCGAAGGCCGGGGCGCCAAGTTCGTCAAGCGGTAAAAGGCCACAAAAACGGGTGGGCTATAGCCTTGGGCGGTGGGGCTGGCCAACTTCGTCCGCCGGACTCGGAATGGCGCGAGACTTTGCGAGGCACCTCCGTGTGGCATAAATAGGCCGCGGGCACAGCCGCGCCCAAAAATACGTGCTCGAAGGCCGGGGCGCCAAGTTCATCAAGCGGTAAAAGGCCACAAAAACGGGTGGGCTATAGCCTTGGGGGGTGGGGCTGGCCAACTTCGTCCGCCGGAATCGGAATGGCGCGAGACTTTGCGAGGTGCCTCCGTGTGCCAAAAATAGGCCGCGGGCACAGTTGAGCCCAAAAATACCCGCCTGAAGGCCGGGGCGCCAAGTTCGTCCAGCGGAAAAAGGCCACAAAAACGGGTGGGCTATAGCCTTGGGGGGTGGGGCTGGCCGACTTCGTCCGCCGGAATCGGAATGGCGCGAGACTTTGCGAGGTGCCTCCGTGTGCCAAAAATAGGCCGCGGGCACAGTTGAGCCCAAAAATACCAGCCCGAAGGCCGGGGAGCCAAGTTCGTCCAGCGGAAAAAGGCCACAAACACGGGTGGGCTATAGCCTAGGGGGGTGCGGCTGGCCAGCTTCGTCCGCCGGACTTGAAATGGCACGAGACTTTGCGAGGCACCTCCGTTTGCCATAAATAGGCCGCGGGCACAGCCGCGCCCAAAAATACCAGCCCGAATGCCGGGGCGCCAAGTTCGTCAAGCGGTAAAAGGCCACAAAAACGGGTGGGCTATAGCCTTGGGCGGTGGGGCTGGCCAA
Organism: Citrus sp. QX-2021; assembly: GCA_030444885.1. NCBI lineage: Eukaryota > Viridiplantae > Streptophyta > Magnoliopsida > Sapindales > Rutaceae > Citrus > Citrus sp. QX-2021. Next base: position 2,961 of record JAUJEF010000420.1, on the reverse strand, counting down.
CTTCGTCCGCCGGACTCGGAATGGCGCGAGACTTTGCGAGGCACCTCCGTGTGGCATAAATAGGCCGCGGGCACAGCCGCGCCCAAAAATACGTGCTCGAAGGCCGGGGCGCCAAGTTCATCAAGCGGTAAAAGGCCACAAAAACGGGTGGGCTATAGCCTTGGGGGGTGGGGCTGGCCAACTTCGTCCGCAAGACTCGGAAGGGCGCGAGACTTTGTGAGGGGCCTCCGTGTGCCAAAAATAGGCCGCGGGCACATCCGCGCCCAAAAATACCAGCCCGAAGGCCGGGGCGCCATGTTCGTCCAGCGGAAAAAGGACACAAAAACGGGTGGGCTATAGCCTTGGGGGGTGGGGCTGGCCAACTTCGTCCGCCGGACTTGGAATGGCGTGAGACATTGCGAGGCACCTCCGTGTGCCAAAAATAAGCCGCGGGGATAGCCGCGCCCAAAAATACGAGCCCAAAGGCCGGGGCGCCAAGTTCGTCCAGCGGAAAAAGGCCACAAAAACGGGTGGGCTATAGCCTTGGGGGGTGGGGCTGGCCGACTTCGTCCGCCGGACTCGGAATGGCGCGAGACTTTGCGAGGCACCTCCGTGTGCCAAAAATAGGCCGCGGGGATAGCCGCGCCCAAAAATACGTGCTCGAAGGCCGGGGCGCCAAGTTCGTCCAGCGGAAAAAGGCCACAAAAACGGGTGGGCTATAGCCTTGGGAGGTCGGGCTGGCGAACTTCGTCCGCCTACTCGGAATGGCACGAGACTTTGCGAGGGGCCTCCGTGTGCCAAAAATAGGCAACGGACACAGCCGCGCCCAAAAATAACCGCACGAAGGCCGGGGCGCCAAGTTCGTCCAACGGAAAAAGGCCACAAAAACGGGTGGGCTATAGCCTTAGGGGGTGGGGCTGGCCCACTTCGTCCGCCGGACTCGGAATGGCGCGAGACGTTGCGAGGTGCCACCGTGTGCCAAAAATAGGACGCGTGCACAGCCGCGTCCAAAAATACCCGCCCGAAGTCCGGGGCGCCAAGTTCGTCCAGCGGTAAAAGGCCACAAAAACGGGTGGGCTATTGCCTTGTGGGGTGGGGCTGGCCCACTTCGTCCGCCGGACTCGGCATGGCGCGAGCCTTTGCGAGGCACTTCCGTGTGCCAAAAATAGGCCGCGGGGACAGCCGCGCCAAAAAAGACCCGCCCGAAGGCCGGGGCGCCAAGTTCGTGCAGCGGTAAAAGGCCACAAAAACTGGCGGGCTATAGCCTTGGGTTGTGGGGCTGGCCAACTTCGTCCGCCGGACTCTGAATGGCACGAGACTTTGCGAGGCACCTCCATGTGCCAAAAATAGGCCGCGGGCACAGCCGCGCCCAAAAACACCCGCCCGAAGGCCGGGTCGCCAAGTTCGTCCAGCGGAAAAAGGCCACAAAAACGGGTGGGCTATAGCCTTGGGGGGTGGGGCTGGCCAACTTCGTCCGCCGGACTCGGAATGGTGCGAGCCTTGGCGAGGCGCCTCCGTGTGCCAAAAATAGTCCGCGGGCACAGCCGCGCCCAAAAATACCCGCCTGAAGGCCGGGGCGCCAAGTTCGTCCAGCGGAAAAAGGCCACAAAAACGGGTGGGCTATAGCCTTGGGGGGTGGGGCTGGCCAATTTCGTCCGCCGGAATCGGAATGGCGCGAGACTTTGCGAGGTGCCTCCGTGTGCTAAAAATAGGCCGCGGGCACAGTTGAGCCCAAAAATACCCGCCCGAAGGCCGGGGAGCCAAGTTCGTCCAGCGGAAAAAGGCCACAAAAACGGGTGGGCTATAGCCTAGGGGGGTGGGGCTGGCCAGCTTCGTCCGCCGGTCTTGAAATGGCACGAGACTTTGGGAGGCGCCTCCGTTTGCCAAAAATAGGCCGCGGGCACAGCCGCGCCCAAAAATACCAGCCCGAAGGCCGGGGCGCCAAGTTCGTCAAGCGGTAAAAGGCCACAAAAACGGGTGGGATATAGCCTTGGGCGGTGGGGCTGGCCAACTTCGTCCGCCGGACTCGGAATGGCGCGATACTTTGCGAGGCGCATCCGTGTGGCATAAATAGGCCGCGGGCACAGCCGCGCCCAAAAATACGTGCCCGAAGGCCGGGGCGCCAAGTTCATCAAGCGGTAAAAGGCCACAAAAACGGGTGGGCTATAGCCTTGGGGGGTGGGGCTGGCCAACTTCGTCCGCAAGACTCGGAAGGGCGCGAGACTTTGTGAGGGGTCTCCGTGTGCCAAAAATAGGCTGCGGCCACATCCGCGCCCAAAAATACCCGCCCGAAGGCCGGGGCGCCATGTTCTTCCAGCGGAAAACGGCCACAAAAACGGGTGGGCTATAGCCTTGGGGGGTGGGGCTGGCCCACTTCGTCCGCCGGACTTGGAATGGCGCGAGACATTGCGAGGCACCTCCGTGTGCCAAAAATAGGCCGCGGGCACAGCCGAGCCCAAAAATACATGCCCGAAGGCCAGGGCGCCAAGTTCGTCAAGCGGTAAAAGGCCACAAAAACGGGTGGGCTATAGCCTTGGGGGATGGGGCTGGCCGACTTCGTCCGCCGGACTCGGATTGGCGCGAGACTTTGCGAGGCACCTCCGTGCCAGGCCAGGCCGCGGGGATAGCCGCGCCGACAAATACGTGCCCGAAGGCCGGGGCGCCAAGTTCGTCCAGCGGAAAAAGGCCACAAAAACGGGTGGGCTATAGCCTTGGGGGGTGGGGCTGGCCCACTTCGTCCGCCGGACTCGGAATGGCGCGAGACTTTACGAGGCACCTCCGTGTGCCAAAAATAGGCCGCGGGGATAGCCGCACCCAAAAATACGTTCCCGAAGGCCGGGGTGCCAAGTTCGTCCAGCGGAAAAAGGCCACAAAAACGGGTGGGCTATAGCCTTGGGAGGTCGGGCTGGCGAACTTCGTCCGCCTACTCGGAATGGCGCGAGACTTTGCGAGGGGCCTCCGTGTGCCAAAAATAGGCAACGG
>JAUJEF010000419.1:0-73000 GCA_030444885.1 Citrus sp. QX-2021 | reverse complement strand
AGCCCCACCCCCCGAGGCTATAGCCCACCCGTTTTTGTGGCCTTTTTCCGCTGGACGAACTTGGCGCCCCGGCCTTCGGGCTGTAATTTTTTGGCGAGACTGTGCCCGTGGCCAATTTTAGTAACATTGATGCCGCTCTCAAAGTGTCGTCCCATTCCGAGTCCGGCGGAAGAACTTGGGCAGCCCCACCCCCCAAGGCTATAGCCCACCCGTTTTTGTGGCCTTTTTCCGCATGACAAACTTGGCGCCCCGGCCTTCGGGCGGTTATTTTTGGGCCCAGCTGTGCCCGCGGCCTATTTTTGGCACACAGAGGCCGCTCGCAAAGTCTCGCCAAATTCCGAGTCCGGCGGATGGACTTGGCCAGCCCCAACCCCCAAGGCTATAGCCCACCCGATTTTGTGGCCTTTTTCCGCTGGATGAACTTGGCGCCCCAGCCTTCGAGGGGTTATTTTTGGGCACGGCTGTGCCCGAGACTTATTTGTGGTACACGGAAGCCGTTTGCAAAGTCTCATATGATTCCGACTCCGGCGGACGAACTTGGCCAGCCCCACCCACCAAGGCGATAGCCCACCCGTTTTTGTGGCCTTTTTCCGCTGGACGAACTTGGCGACCCGGCCTTCGGGTGGTTATTTTTGGGTGCGGCTGTGCCTGCAGCCTATTTTTGGCACAGGGATGCCGCTCGCAAAGTCTCGTCCCGTTCCGAGTCCGGTGGACAAACTTGGCCGGCACCACCTCCCTAGGCTATAGCCCACCCGTTTTTGTGGCCTTTTTCCGCTGGACGAACTTGGCGCCCCGGAGTTCGGGTGGCTATTTTTGGGCGCGGCTGTGCCCGTGGCCTATTTTTGACACACAGAGGCCGCTCGCAAAGTCTCGCCCCATTCCGAGTCCGGCGGACGAACTTGGGCAGCCCCACCCCCCGAGGCTATAGCCCACCCGTTTTTGTGGCCTTTTTCCGCTGGACGAACTTGGCGCCCCGGCCTTCGGGCTGTAATTTTTTGGCGCGACTGTGCCCGTGGCCAATTTTCGACACATGGAAGCCGCTCACAAAGTGTCGTCCCATTCCGAGTCCGGCGGACGAACTTGGCCAGCCCCACCCCCCAAGGTTATAGCCCACCTGTTTTTGTGGCCTTTTTCCGCATGACAAACTTGGCGCCTGGCCTTCGGGCGGTTATTTTTGGGCCCAGCTGTGCCTGCGGCCTATTTTTGGCACACAGAGGCCGCTCGCAAAGTCTCGCCAAATTCCGAGTCCGGCGGATGGACTTGGCCAGCCCCAACCCCCAAGGCTATAGCCCACCCGATTTTGTGGCCTTTTTCCGCTGGACGAACTTGGCACCCCAGCCTTCGGGGGGTTATTTTTGGGCACGGCTGTGTCCGAGACTTATTTGTGGCACACGGAATCCGTTCGCAAAGTCTCATGCGATTCCGAGTCCGGCGGACGAACTTGGCCAGCCCCACCCACCAAGGCGATAGCCCACCCGTTTTTGTGGCCTTTTTCCGCTGGACGAACTTGGTGCACCGGCCTTCGGGCTGTTATTATTGGTCACGGCTGTGTCCACGGCCTATTTTTGGCACGCGGAGGACGCTCGCAAAGTCTCATCCTATTCTGAGTCCGGCGGACGAACTTGGCCGGTCCCACCCCCCAAGGCTATAGCCCACCCGTTTTTGTGGCCTTTTTCCGCTGGACGAACTTGGCGTCCCTGCCTTCGGGCCGTTATTTTTAGGCACAGCTGTGCCCGCGGCCTATTTGTGGCACACGGAGGCCGCTCGCAAAGTCTTATCCGATTCTGAGTCCGGCGGACGAACTTAGCCAGCCCCACCCCCCAAGGCTATAGCCCACCCGTTTTTGTGGCCTGTTTCCGCTGGAAGAACTTGGCGCCCCGCCCTTCGGGCGGTTAGTTTTTGACGCGGCTGTGCACGCGGCAGCTTGTTGGAACCCCAAGGCCGCTCGCAAAGTTTCCTCCGATTCCGAGTCCGGCGGAAGAACTTGGCCAGCCCCACCCCCCAAGGCTATAGCCCACCTGTTTTTGTGGCCTTTTCCCGCTGGAGGAACTTGGCGCCCCGGCCTTCGGGCCGTTAGTTTTTGGCGCGGCTGTTCCCGCTGCCTGTTTTTGGCACACGTAGGCCGCTCGCAATGTCTTGCCCCATTCCGAGTCCGGCGGACGAACTTGGCCAGCCCCACCCCCCAAGGCTATAGCCCTCCCGTTTTTGTGGGCTTTTTCCCCTGGACGAACTTGGCACCCCGGCCTTCGGGCAGTAATTTTTGGGCGCGGCTGTGCCCGCGGCCTATTTTTGGCACATGGAGGCTGGTCACAAAGTCTCATCCGATTCTGAGTCCGGCGGACGGACTTGGCCAGCCCTACCCCCCAAGTCTATAGCCCACCCGTTTTTGTGGCCTTTTTCCGCTGGACGAACTTGGCGCCCCGGACTTCGGGCTGATATTTTTGGGCGCGGCTGTGCCCGCGGCCTATTTTTACCACACGGAGGCCGCTCGCAAAGTCTCATCCGATTCCGAGTCCGGCGGACGAACTTTGGCCAGCCCCACCCCCAAGGCTATAGCCCACCCGCTTTTGTGGCCTTTTTCCGCTGGACGAACTTGGCGCCCAGCCTTCGGGCGGTTATTTTTTTAAGCGCGGCTGTGCCCAAGTCTTATTTGTGGCACACAGAGACCGTTCGCAAAAGTCTCATCCTATTCCGAGTCCGCGGATTTAACTTGGCCAGCCCCACCCCCCAAGGCTATAGCCTACCCGTTTTTGTGGCCTTTTTCCGCTGGACGAACTTGGCGCCCTGTCCTTCGGGGGGTTATTTTTGGGCGCGGCTGTGCCCGCGGCCTATTTGTGGCACACGGAGTCCGCTCGCAAAGTCTCATCCGATTCCGAGTCCGGCGGACGAACTTGGCCAGCCCCACCCCCCAAGGCTATAGCCCACCCGTTTTTGTGGCCTTTTTCCGCTGGACGAACTTGGCGCCACGGACTTCGGGCTGATATTTTTGGGCGCGGCTGTGCCCGCGGCCTATTTTTACCACACGGAGGCCGCTCGCAAAGTCTCATCCGATTCCAAGTCCGGCGGACGAAGTTGGCCAGCCCCACCCCCCAAGGCTATAGCCCACCCGTTTTTGTGGCCTTTTTCTGCTGGACGAACTTGGCGCCCCGGCCTTCGGGCGGTTATTTTTGGGCGCGGCTTTGACCGCGACCTATTTTTGGCACACGGAGGCCGCTCGCAAAGTCTCATCCGATTCTGAGTCCGGCGGACGGACTTGGCCAACCCCACCCCCCAAGGCTATAGCCTACCCGTTTTTGTGGCCTTTTTCCGCTGGACGAACTTGGCGCCCTGTCCTTCGGGGGGTTATTTTTGGGCGCGGCTGTGCCCGCGGCCTATTTGTGGCACACGGAGTCCACTCGCAAAGTCTCATCCGATTCCGAGTCCGGCGGACGAACTTGGCCAGCCCCACCCCCCAAGGCTATAGCCCACCCGTTTTTGTAGCCTTTTTCCGCTGGACGAACCTGCCGCCCCGGCCTTCGGGCGGTTATTTTCGGGCGCGACTGTGCCCGCGGCCTATTTTTGGCACACGGAGGCCGTTCGCAAAGTCTCCTCCGATTCCGAGTCCGGGCGGATTTAAGGTTACCGCCCCACTTCCAAAGGCTAAAGCCAACCTGTATTTGTGGCCTTTTTCCGCTGGACGAACTTGGTGCACCGTCCTTCAGGTGTAATTTTTGACCAGCGCCTGTGCCCGCGGCCTATTTTTGGCAAACAAAGGCCGCTCGTAAAGTATACCCCATTCGGAGTCCGGTGGACGAAGGTTGCCAGCCCCACTCCCCAAAGGCTATGGCCCACACGATTTTGTGTCCTTTTACCACTGGACGAACTTGGCTCCCCTGCCTAAGCGAGGTTAATTTTCGGCACGGCTGTGAACACGGCCTATTTTTGGCACACGGAGGCCGCTGCAAAGTCTCGCCCCATTCCGAGTCCGCGGACGAAGTTGGCCAGACCCACCCCCCCAGGCTATAGCTCAACCGTTTTTGTTGCCTCTTTCCGCTGGAAGAACATGGCGCCCGGCCTTCGCTCGGGTTATTTTTGGGCGCAGCTGTGCCCGCGGCCTATTTTTGGCACACAGAGGCCGCTCGCAAAGTATCGCCCCATTCCGAGCCCGGCAGACGAAGGTTGCCAGCCGCACCCCCCAAGCCAATAGCCCACCCGTTGTTGGGGCCTTTTTCCGCTGGACGAACTTGGCGCCCCGGCCTTCGGGCGGTTATTTTCAGGCGCGGCTGTGCCCGCTGGCTATTTTTGGCACACGGAGGCCCCTCGCAAAGTCTCGTGACATTCCGAGTCCGGCGGACGAAGTTGGCCAGCCCCACTCCCCAAGGCTATAGCCCACCCGTTTTTGTGGCCTTTTTCCGCTGGACGAACTTGGCGCCCCGGCCTTCGGGCGGTTAGTTTTGGGCGCGGCTGAGCCCGCTGCCTATTTTTCGCACACGGAGGCCCCTCGCAAAGTCTCGCGTCATTCCGAGTCCGGCGGACGAAGGTTGCCAGCCCCACCCCCCAGGCTATAGCCCACCCGTTTTTGTGGCCTTTTTCCGCTGGGCGAACTTGGCGCCCTGGCCGTCGGGCGGTTTTTTTTAGGCGCGGCTGTGCCCGCGGCCTAGTTTTGGTACACGGAGGCCCCTCGCAAAGTCTCGCGCCATTCCGAGTCCGGCGGACAAAGTGTGCCAGCCCCACCCCCCAAGGCTATAGCCCACCCGTTTTTGTGGCCTTTTTCCGCTGGACGAACTTGGCGCCCCGGCCTTCAGGCGGTTATTTTTGGGCGCGGCTGTGGCGGCGGCCTATTTTACACATGGAGGCCCCTCGCAAAGTCTCACGCCATTCCGAGTCCGGCGGACAAAGTGTGCCAGCCCCACCCCCCAAGGCTATAGCCCACCCGTTTTTGTGGCCTTTTTACGCTGGACGAACTTCGCGCCCCGGCCTTCGGTCGGTTATTTTAGGCCGTGGCTGTACCCGCGGCCTATTTTTGGTACACGGAGGGCCCACCCAAAGTCTCGCGCCATTCCGAGTCCGGCGGACGAAGTTGGCCAGCCCCACCTCCCAAGCCTATGGTCCACCCGTTTTTGTGGCCTTTTTCCGCTGGACGAACTTTATGCCCCGGCCTTCGGGCGGCTAATTTTGGGCGTGGCTGTGCCCACGCCGTATTTTTGGCACACGGAGGCCGCCAGAACTCGCCCCATTCCGAGTCCGGGCAGACGAACTTGGCCAGCCCACCCCCAAGGCTATAGCCCACCCGCTTTTGTGGCCTTTTTCCGTGGACGAACTTGCGCCCGGCCTTCGGGCGGTTAATTTTGGGCGTGGCTGTGCCCATGCCGTATTTTTGGCACACAAAGGCCGCTCGCAAACTCTCACCCCATTCCGAGTCCGGCGTTCGCACTTGGCCTGCCCACCGCAGTTGTCTAGAGCCCACCAGCTTTTTTTGCCTTTTTCCGCTGGACGAAATTGGCGCCCCGGCCTTCGGGCTGTTGTTTTTGGTCGCGGCTGTGTCCGCGGCCTATTTTTGGCAGACGGAGGCCGCTCGCAAAGTCTTGCCCCATTCCGAGTCCGGCGGACGAACTTGGCCAGCCCAGCCCCCAAGGCTATAGCCCACCCATTTTTATGGCCTTTTTCCGCTGGAAGAACTTTCCGCCCCGTCCTTAGGACACGAAAAAAAGGGCGTGGATGTGCCCACGCCGTATTTTTGGCACACGGAGGCCGCTCGCAAACTCTCGCCCCATTCCGAGTCCGGCAGACGAACTTGGCCAGCCCACCCCCCAAGGCTATAGCCCACCCGTTTTTGTGGCCTTTATCCGGTGGACGAACTTGGCGCCCCGGCCTTCGGAAGGTTAATTTTGGGCGTGGCTGTGTCCACGCCGTATTTTTGGCACACAAAGGCCGCTCGCAAACTCTCGCCCCATTCCGAGTCCGGCGGTCGAACTTGGCCAGCCCACCCCCCAAGGCTATAACCCACCCGTTTTTGTTGCCTTTTTCCGCTGGATTAACATGGCGCCCCGGCCTTCGGGCTGTTGTTTTTGGTCGCGGCTGTGTCCGCGGCCTATTTTTGGCAGACGGAGGCCGCTCGCAAAGTCTCGCCCCATTCCGAGTCCGGCGGACGAACTTGGCCAGCCCACCCCCCAAGGCTATAGCCCACCCATTTTTATGGCCTTTTTCCGCTGGACGAACTTTGCGCCCCGGCCTTTGGGCTGTTATTTTTTGGCGTGGTTGTGCCCGTGACCTATTTTTGGTACACGGAAGCCGCTCGTAAAGTCTCGCCCCATTCCGTGTCCGGCGGACGAACTTACCAGAACCACCCCCCAAGGCTATAGCCCACCCGTTTTGTGGCCTTTTTCCGCTGGACGAACTTTGGCGCCCCGGCCTTCGGGCGGTTATTTTCGGGCGCGACTGTGCGCGCGGCCTATTTTTGGCACACGGAGGCCGATGGCAAAGTCTGGTCCCATTACGAGTCTGGCGGACGAACTTGGCCAGCCCCACCCCCCAAGGCTATAGCCCACCCGTTTTTGTGGCCTTTTTTCGCTGGACGAACTTGGCGCCCACGCCTTCGGGCGGTTATTTTTGGGCGCGGCTGTGCCCCGGCCTATTTTTGTCAAACGGAGGCCAATCGCAAAGTCTCGCCCCATTCCGAGTCCGGCGGACGAACTTGGCCATCCACAACGCCCAAGGCTATAGCCGACCCGTTTTTGTGGCCTTTTTCCGCTGGACGAACTTGGCGCCCCGGCCTTCGGACAGTTATTTTTGGGTGCGGCAGTGCCCGCGGCCTATTTTTCACACACGGAGGCCGCTCGCAAAGTCACGCCCCATTCCGAGTCCGGCGGTCGAACTTGGCCAGCCCCACCCCCCAAGGCTATAGCCCACCCGTTTTTGTGGCCCTTTTCCGCTGGACGAACTTGGCACCCCAGCCTTCGGGTGGTTATATTTCTTCGCGGCTGTGCCCACGGCCTATTTTTGACACACGGAGGCCGCTCGCAAAGTCTCGGCCTATTCCGAGTCCGGCAGACGAACTTGGCCAGCCCCACCCCCCAAGGCTATAGCCCACACGTTTTTGTGCCCTTTTTCCGCTGGACGAACTTGGCGCCCCGGACTTCTGACAGTTATTTTTTGGGCGAGGCTGTGCCCGCGGCCTATTTTTGTCACACGGAGGCCGCTCGCAAAGTCTCGCCCCATTTCGAGTCCAGCGGACGAACTTGGCCAGCCCAACCCCCCAAGGCTATAGCCCACCCGTTTTTATGGCCTTTTTCCGCTGGACGAACATGGCTCCCCAGCCTTCGGGCGGTTATTTTTGGGCGCGGCTGTGCCCATGGCCTATTTTTGGCACACGGAGGCCGCTCGTAAAGTCTCGTCCCATTCCGTGTCCGGCGGCCGAACTTGGCCAGCCCCACCCCCCAAGGCTATAGCCCACCCATTTTTGTTGCCTTTTTCCGCTGGACGAACTTGGCGCCCCGGCAATCGGGTGGTTATTTTTGGGCACGGCTGTGCCCGTGGTTATTTTTGGCACACGGAGGCTGATCGCAAAGTCTCGTCCTATTCCGAGTGCGGCGGACGAACTTGGCCAGCCACACCCCCCAAGGCTATAGCTCACCCGTTTTTGTGGCCTTTTTCCGCTGGATAAACTTCGCGCCCCGGCCTTCCGGCGGTTATTTTTGGACGCAGCTGTGCCCGCGCCTATTTTTGGCACACGGAGGCTGCGCGCAAAGTCTCGCCCCATTCCGACTCCGGCGGACGAACTTGGCCAGCCCCAACCCCAGAGCCTATAGCCCACCCGTTTTTGTGGCCTTTTTCTGCTGGACGAACTTGGCGCCCTGGCGTTCGTGCTCTTATTTTTGGGTAAGGCTGTGCCCGCGGCCTAGTTTTGGCACACGGAGGCCGCTCGCAAAGTCTCCCCCCATTCCGAGCCCGGCGGACGAACTTGGCCAGCTCCATCCCCCAAGGCTATAGCCCACCCGTTTTTTTGGCCTTTTTCCGCTGGAGGAACTTGGCGCCCCAGCCTTCGGGTGGTTATTTTTGGGTGCGGCTGTGCCCGCGCCCTATTTTTGGCACATGGAGGCCGCTCGCAAAGTCTCATCCCATTCCGAGTCCGGCGGACGAACTTGTCCACCCCCACTCCTAAGGCTATAGCCCACCCGTTTTTATGGCCTTTTTCCGCTGGATAAACTTCGCGCCCCGGCCTTCCGGCGGTTATTTTTGGGCGCGGCTGTGCCCGCGGCCTATTTTTGGCACACGGAGGCTGCTCGCAAAGTCTCGCCCCATTCCGACTCCGGCGGACGAACTTCGCCAGCCCCAACCCCAGAGCCTATAGCCCACCCGTTTTTGTGGCCTTTTTCCGCTGGACGGACTTGGCGCCCCGGACTTCGGTGGTTACTTTTTGGCGCGGCTGTGCCCGCGGCCTATTTTTCGCACACGGAGGCCACTCGCAACGTCTCATCCCATTCCGAGTCCGGCGGACGAACTTCGCCAGCCCCACCCCCCAAGTAGCCCACCCGTTTTTGTGGCCTTTTTCCGCTGGACGAACTTGGCTCCCCGGCCTTCGGGCGGTTATTTTTGGGCGCGGCTGTGCCCGCGGCCTATATTTGGCACACGGAGGCAGCTCGCAAAGTATCGCCCCATTCCGAGTCCGGTGGACGAACTTGGCTCCCCGGCCTTCGGGCGGTTATTTTTGGGCGCGGCTGTGCCCGCGGCCTATATTTGGCACACGGAGGCAGCTCGCAAAGTATCGCCCCATTCCGAGTCCGGTGGACGAACTTGGCCAGCCCGAACCCCCGAGGCTATACCCCACCCGTTTTTGTGGCCTTTTTCCGCTGGACAGACTTGGCGCCCCGGCCTTCGGGGGGTTATTTCTCGCCGCGGCTGTGCCGGCGGCCTATTTATGGCACACGGAGGCCACTCGCCAAGTCTCCCCCTATTCCGAGTCCGGCGGACGAACTTGGCCAGCCCCACCCCCCAAGCAATAGCCCACCTGTTTTTGTGCCCTTTTTCCACTGGACGAACTTGGCGCCCCGGCCTTCGGGCGGTTATTTTTGGGCGCGGCTGTGCCCGCGGCCTATTTTTCACACACGGAGGCCACTCGCAAAGTCTCGTCCCATTCCGAGTCCGGCGGACGAACTTGGCCAGCCCCACCCCCCAAGGCTATAGCCCACCCGTTTTTGTGGCCTTTTTCCGCTGGACAGACTTGGCGCCCCGGCCATCAGGGGGTTATTTATCTCCGCGGCTGTGCCCGCGGCCTATTTTTGGCACACGGAGGCCGCTCGCAAAGTCTCCCCCAATTCCGAGTCTGGCGGATTTAACTTGGCCAGCCCCCACCCCCAAGGCTATAGCCCACCCGCTTTTTGGCCTTTTTCCGCTGGACGAACTTGGCGCCCGCCTTTCGGGTCGGTTATTTTGGGCACGGCTGTGCCGGCGGCCTATTTTTGGCACACGGATGCCGCTCGCAAAGTCTCGTCCCATTCCGAGTCCGGCGGACGAACTTGGCCAGCCCCACCCCCCAAGGCTATAGCCCACCCGATTTTTTGGCCTTTTTCCGCTATACGAACTTGGCGCCCCGGCCTTCGGGGGGTTATTTTTGGGCGCGATTGTGCCCTCGGCTTATTTTTTGTACACGGAGACTGCTCTTAAAGTCTCGTCCCATTCCGAGTCCGGCGGACGAGCTTGGCCCGCCCCACCCCGCAAAGCTATAGCCCACCCGTTTTTGTGGCCTTTTTCCCCTGGACGAACTTGGCGCCCCGGCGTTCGGGCTGTTATTTTTGGGCGCGGCTGTGTCCACGGCCTATTTTTGGCACACGGAGGCCACTCGCCATGTCTCGCCCCATTCCGAGTCCGGCGGACGAACTTGGCCATCCCCACCCCCCGAGGCTATAGCCCACCCGTTTTTGTGGCCTTTTTCCGCTGGACGGACTTGGCGCCCCGGCCTTCGGGGGGTTATTTTTCGGTGCGGCTGTGCCCGCGGCCTAGTTTTACCACACGTAGGCCGCTCGCAAAGTCTCCCCCCATTCCGAGCCCGGCGGACGAACTTGGCCAGCCCCACCCCATAAGGCTATAGCCCACCCGTTTTTGTGGCCTTTTTTCGCTGGACGAACTTGGCGCCCCGGCCTTCGGGATGTTATTTTTCGGCGCGGCTGTGCCCGCGGCCTATTTTTGGCACACGGAGGCCGCTCGCAAAGTCTCTCTCCATTCCAAGTCTGGCGGATGAACTTGGCCAGCCCCATCCCCAAGGCTATAGCCCACCCATTTTTTTGGCCTTTTTCCGCTGGACGAACTCGGCGCCCCGGCCTTTGTGCGGTTATTTTTGGGCACGGCTGTGCTGGCGGCCTATTTTTGGCACACGGAGGCCGCTCGCAATGTCTCGTCCCATTCCGAGTCCGGCGGACGAACTTGACCCGCCCCACCCCCCAAGGCTATAGCCCACCCGATTTTTTGGCCTTTTTCCGCTAGACGAACTTGGCGGCCCGGCCTTCGGGGGGTTATTTTTGGGCGCGGCTGTTCCCGCGGCTTATTTTTGGCACAGGGAGGCTGCTCGCAAAGTTTCGCCCCATTCCGAGTCCGGCGGACGAGCTTGGCCCACCCCACCCCAAGAGCCTATAGGCCACCCGCTTTTTGTGGCCTTTTTCTGCTGGACGAACTTGGCGCCCGGCGTTCAGGTTTTATTTTTGCGTGCTGTTGTGACCGCTGCGTATTTTTTGAACACGGAGGCCGCTCGCAAAGTCTCGCCCCATTCCGAGTCCGGCGGACGAACTTGGCCAGCACCACCCCCCGAGGCTATAGCCCACCCGTTTTTGTGGCCTTTTTCCGCTGGACGGACTTGGCGCCCCGGCCTTCGGGCGGTTATTTTTGGGCGCGGCTGTGTCCGTGGCCTATTTTGGGCACACGGAGGCCGCTCGCAAAGTCTCGTCCCATTCTGAGTCCGGCGGACGAACTTGGCCTGCCCCACCCCCCAAGGCTATAGCCCACCCGTTTTTTTGGCCTTTTTCCGCTGGACGAACTTGGCGCCCCGGCCTTCGGTCGGTTATTTTTGGGCACGGCTGTGCCGGCGGCCTATTTTTGGCACACGGATGCCGCTCGCAAAGTCTCGTCCCATTCCGAGTCCGCGGATTTAACTTGGCCAGCCCCACCCCCCAAGGCTATAGCCCACCCGATTTTTTGGCCTTTTTCCGCTATACGAACTTGGCGCCCCGGCCTTCGGGGGGTTATTTTTGGGCGCGATTGTGCCCTCGGCTTATTTTTTGTACACGGAGACTGCTCTTAAAGTCTCGTCCCATTCCGAGTCCGGCGGACGAGCTTGGCCCGCCCCACCCCGCAAAGCTATAGCCCACCCGTTTTTGTGGCCTTTTTCCCCTGGACGAACTTGGCGCCCCGGCGTTCGGGCTGTTATTTTTGGGCGCGGCTGTGTCCACGGCCTATTTTTGGCACACGGAGGCCACTCGCCATGTCTCGCCCCATTCCGAGTCCGGCGGACGAACTTGGCCATCCCCACCCCCCGAGGCTATAGCCCACCCGTTTTTGTGGCCTTTTTCCGCTGGACGGACTTGGCGCCCCGGCCTTCGGGGGGTTATTTTTCGGCGCGGCTGTGCCCGCGGCCTAGTTTTACCACACGTAGGCCGCTCGCAAAGTCTCCCCCCATTCCGAGCCCGGCGGACGAACTTGGCCAGCCCCACCCCATAAGGCTATAGCCCACCCGTTTTTGTGGCCTTTTTTCGCTGGACGAACTTGGCGCCCCGGCCTTCGGGAGGTGTTTTTTCGGAGCGGCTGTGCCAAGGCCTATTTTTGGCACACGGAGGCCGCTCGCAAAGTCTCTCTCCATTCCAAGTCTGGCGGATGAACTTGGCCAGCCCCATCCCCAAGGCTATAGCCCACCCATTTTTTTGGCCTTTTTCCGCTGGACGAACTCGGCGCCCCGGCCTTTGTGCGGTTATTTTTGGGCACGGCTGTGCTGGCGGCCTATTTTTGGCACACGGAGGCCGCTCGCAATGTCTCATCCCATTCCGAGTCCGGCGGACGAACTTGACCCGCCCCACCCCCCAAGGCTATAGCCCACCCGATTTTTTGGCCTTTTTCCGCTAGACGAACTTGGCGCCCCGGCCTTCGGGGGGTTATTTTTGGGCGCGGCTGTTCCCGCGGCTTATTTTTGGCACAGGGAGGCTGCTCGCAAAGTTTCGCCCCATTCCGAGTCCGGCGGACGAGCTTGGCCCACCCCACCCCGCAAAGCTATAGGCCACCCGTTTTTGTGGCCTTTTTCTGCTGGACGAACTTGGCGCCCCGGCGTTCGTGCTCTTATTTTTGGGTGCGGCTGTGCCCGCGGCCTATTTTTGGCACACGGAGGCCGCTCGCAAAGTCTCGCCCCATTCCGAGTCCGGCGGACGAACTTGGCCAGCACCACCCCCCGAGGCTATAGCCCACCCGTTTTTGTGGCCTTTTTCCGCTGGACGGACTTGGCGCCCCGGCCTTCGGGCGGTTATTTTTGGGCGCGGCTGTGTCCGTGGCCTATTTTGGGCACACGGAGGCCGCTCGCAAAGTCTCGTCCCATTCTGAGTCCGGCGGACGAACTTGGCCTGCCCCACCCCCCAAGGCTATAGCCCACCCGTTTTTTTGGCCTTTTTCCGCTGGACGAACTTGGCGCCCCGGCCTTCGGTCGGTTATTTTTGGGCACGGCTGTGCCGGCGGCCTATTTTTGGCACACGGATGCCGCTCGCAAAGTCTCGTCCCATTCCGAGTCCGGCGGACGAACTTGGCCAGCCCCACCCCCCAAGGCTATAGCCCACCCGATTTTTTGGCCTTTTTCCGCTATACGAACTTGGCGCCCCGGCCTTCGGGGGGTTATTTTTGGGCGCGATTGTGCCCTCGGCTTATTTTTTGTACACGGAGACTGCTCTTAAAGTCTCGTCCCATTCCGAGTCCGGCGGACGAGCTTGGCCCGCCCCACCCCGCAAAGCTATAGCCCACCCGTTTTTGTGGCCTTTTTCCCCTGGACGAACTTGGCGCCCCGGCGTTCGGGCTGTTATTTTTGGGCGCGGCTGTGTCCACGGCCTATTTTTGGCACACATAGTCTGGCGGACGAACATGGCCAGCCCCACTCCCCAAGGCTATAGCCCACCCGTTTTTGTGGCCTTTTTCCGCTGGACGAACTTGGCGCCCCGGCCTTCGTGCGGTTATTTTTGGGCGCGGCTGTTCCCGCATCCAATTTTTTGCAAATGAAGGCCGCTCGCAAAATCTCACCCCATTCCGAGTCCGGCGGATGAACTTGGCCAGCCCCACCGCCCAAGGCTATAGCCCACCCGTTTTTGTGGCCTTTTTCCGCCAGACGAACTTGGCGCCCCGGCCTTCGGGCGGTTATTTTTGTGTGCGGCTGTGTCCGTGGCCTATTTTTGGCACACATAGTCTGGCGGACGAACATGGCCAGCCCCACTCCCCAAGGCTATAGCCCACCCGTTTTTGTGGCCTTTTTCCGCTGGACGAACTTGGCGCCCCGGCCTTCGTGCGGTTATTTTTGGGCGCGGCTGTTCCCGCATCCAATTTTTTGCAAATGAAGGCCGCTCGCAAAATCTCACCCCATTCCGAGTCCGGCGGATGAACTTGGCCAGCCCCACCGCCCAAGGCTATAGCCCACCCGTTTTTGTGGCCTTTTTCCGCCAGACGAACTTGGCGCCCCGGTCTTCGGGCAGTTATTTTTGGTCGCGGCTGTGCCCGCAGCCTATTTTTCGCACATGGAGGCTGCTCGCAAAGTCTCACCTCATTCCGAGTCTGGCGGACGAACTTGGCCAGCCCCACCCCCCAAGGCTATAGCCCACCCGTTTTTGTGGCCTTTTTCCGCTGGACGAACTAGGCGCCCCGGTCTTCGGGCGGTTATTCTTGGGCGCGGTTGTCTCCGCGGCCTATTTTTGGCACACGGATGCCGCTAACAAAGTCTCGGCCCATTCCGAGTCAGGCGGACGAACTTTGCCAGCCCCACCCCCCAACGCTATAGCCCACCCGTTTTTGTGGCCTTTTTCCGCCGGACGAACTTGGCGCCCCGGCCTTCGGGCGGTTATTTTTGGTCGCGGCTGTGCCCGCAGCCTAGTTTTCGCACATGGAGGCCGCTCGCATAGTCTCACCCCATTCCGAGTCCGGCGGACGAACTTGGCCAGCCCCACCCCCCAAGGCTATAGCCCACCCATTTTTGTGGCCTTTTTCCGCTGGACGAACTAGGCGCCCCGGCCTTCGGTGAAATACAAGTAAGCAACCCAAGAGGGGGGGTGAATTGGGATTCTAAAAAATTATTCAATATTAAAGAAAATCTTAATGCAATTTTAACACAAATTCAAAGCAATAATAATTAAGATGATCACAATATAAAAAGATAAGGGAAGAGAGATTCAAACACAAGATTTTTACGTGGTTCGGCCAACCTCGCCTACGTCCACGCCTCCAAGCTTTCCGGGCTTGAGGATTCCACTAAGCAAGCCTCCAAGGCTTCAAATGCTTACACTTGACTTCCAAGGTGTCAATGGACCTTTAGAACAAGAGATTATCCCCAATCTCTTAACCCAAGTGTATCCCAACACTTACAATCACTCTAAGTAAAAGATTACAAATTGTTTTTCTCTCACACAATAATTAAGATTACAAATCAATGCCCAATGTGTGAATAGATGAAGAGAGAATGTGTTTAAAGCTCTATGAAGATTGTGTTCTCAGATATAAGCTCAATGGTAGTGTTGTGATCAACTTTTTTTTGGATTTGAATGAGCTTATTTATAGTTGCAGCTGAAAACTAGCCGTTATAGACTGTCTGCACACTGTCGGATCGCCGTTATCTAGATATCGGATCGCTGTTTGACTGGTCAATATGACCGTTGAGCTGATTTTTCAAATTATCGGATCGCCGTTATCTAGATGTCGGATCGCCGTTTGTGTCCGTGAGGCTACACTTCACTTCGTAATATCGGCGAGCCATTTATCACAATTGTCGGATCACCGCTTTTGTCCGTGAGGCTACTTGGATGATATCGGTGAGCCGCTTTATCGATCTTGTCGGTTCGACGCTTATGTCTAGAGATTGCCCTTCACTTCTGGTTGATATCGGCGCGAGCCATTTATTAACATATCGGTTCGCCGCTTAACTCCAGAGGCTATCGTTAACATCGGCGAGCCGTTTATCACACATGTCGGTGTGCCGCGACGCCCGTGAGGCTAATCTCCATTTCTGCTTGAAATCGGCGAGCCGTTTATTACAAATGTCGGATCGCCGTTTTCCTCAAAAACTGCTGCAGTGAGCTATTTTGCAAGATGACTGTTTTGTCTCCAAATCTTTATAAAAATACTTTATGAAACTTGTCAAAATAGATGAAAATTATGTTGAGCTTTTAAAACGATTAATCAATCTTAATTATGTTTGTTATCATCAAAATCAATAAAGAATAATTTATGTAAACATTTGGGTAGTTATTCTTGGGCGCGACTGCACCCGCGACCTATTTTTGGCACACGGATGCCGTTAACAAAGTCTCGGCCCATTCCGAGTCCGAAGGACGAACTTGGCCAGCCCCACCGCCCAAGGCTATAGCCCACACGTTTTTGTGCCCTTTTTCCGCTGGACGAACTTGGCGCCCCGGCCTTCGGGCGGTTATTTTTGGGTGCGGCTGTGTCCGCGGCCTATTTTTGGCACACGGAGTCCGGCGGGTGAACTTGGCCAGCCCCACCCCCCAAGGCTATAGCCCACCCGTTTTTGTGGCCTTTTTCCGCTGGACGAACTAGGCGCCCCGGTCTTCGGGTGGTTATTCTTGGGCGCGGCTGTCTCCACGGCCTATTTTTTGCACACGGATGCCGCTAACACAGTCTCGGCCCATTCGAGTCAGGCGGACGAACTTTGCCAGCCCCACCCCCAACGCTATAGCCCACCCGTTTTTGTGGCCTTTTTCCGCTGGACGAACTTGGCGCCCCGGCCTTCGTGCAGTTTTTTTTGGGCGTGGCTGTGTCTGCAGCCTATTTTTGGCACACGGAGGCCACTCGCAAAGTCTCGCCCCATTCCGAGTCCGGCGGACGAACTTGGCCAGCCCCACCCCCCAAGGCTATAGCCCACCAGTTTTTGTGGCCTTTTTCCGCTGGACGAACTTGGCGGCCCGGCCTTCGGGCTGTTATTTTTGGGCACGGCTGTGCCCGCGTACTATTTTTGGCACACGGTGGCCGCTCGCAAAGTCTCGTCCCATTTCGAATCTGACGGACGAACTTGGCACGCGGAGGATTTGGGCGCGCCGACTTTCGGGGGGCTATTTTTGCTGCGCGCTGTGCCCGCGGCCTATTTTTGGCACGCGGAGGCCGCTCGCTAAGTCTCGCCCATTCCTAGTCAGGCGGACGAAGTCGGCCAGCCCCTCCCCCCAAGCCTATAGCCCACCCGCCCTCCGGCCATTTTTCTGCTGGACGAACTTGGCGCCCCGGCCTTTGGGCGGTTATTTTTGGGCGCGGCTGTGCCTGCGGTCCATTTTTGTCACGCGGAGGCCGGTCGCAAAGTCTCGCCCCATTCCGAGTCCGGCGGACGAAGTTGGCCAGCCCCTCCCCCCAAGGCTATAGCCCACCCGTTTTTTGGCCATTTTTCCACTGGGGATTTGGGCGCGCCGACCTTCGGGGCTATTTTTGGGCACGGCTGTGCCTGCGCCTATTTTTGGCACGCGAGGCCGCTCACTAAGTCTCGCCCCATTCCTAGTCCGGCGGACGGAGTTGGCCAGCCCTCCCCTCAAGGCTATAGCCCACCCGTTTTTTGGCCATTTTTCCGCTGGACGAACTTGGCGCCCCGGCCTTCGGGCGGTTATTTTTGGACGCGGCTGTGCCCGCTGCCTATTTTTGTCACGCGGAGGCTGTTCGCAAAGTCTCGCCCCATTCCGAGTCCGGCGGACGAAGTCGGCCAGCCCCTCCCCCCAAGGCTATAGCCCACCCGTTTTTTGGCCATTTTTCCACTGGGGGGTTTGGGCGCGCCGACCTTCGGGGGACTATTTTTGGGAGCGGCTGTGTCCGCGGCCTATTTTTGGCAAGCGGAGGCCGCTCGCAAAGTCTCGCCCCATTCCGAGTCCGGCGGACGAAGGTTGCCAGCCCCTCCCCCCAAGGCTATTGCCCACCCATTTTTTGGCCATTTTTCCGCTGGACGAACTTGGCGCCCCGGCCTTTGGGCAATTATTTTTGGGCGCGGCTGTGCCCACGGCCTATTTTTGGCACGCGGAGGCCGCTCGCAAAGTCTCGCCCCATTCCGAGTCCAGCGGACGAAGTTGGCCAGCCCCTCCCCCCAAGGCTATAGCCCACGACCTTCGGGGGCTTATTTTTTGGTGCGGCTTTGCCTGCGGCTTATTTTTGGCACCCCGAGGCCCCTCGCAAAGTCTCGCCCCATTCCGAGTCCGGCGGACGAACTTCGCCCGCGCCCCCCACCAAGGCTATAGCCCACCCGTTTTTTGGCCATTTTTCCGCTGGGGGGTTTTGGCACCACGACCTTCGGGGGCTTATTTTTTAGTGCGGCTTTGCCCGCGGCTTATTTTTGGCACCCCAAGGCCCCTCGCAAAGTCTCGCCCCATTCCGAGTCCGGCGGACGAACATCGCCCGCGCCCCCCACCAAGGCTATAGCCCACCCGATTTTTGGCCATTTTTCCGCTGGGGGGTTTTTGTACCACGACCTTCGGGCACTTATTTTTCGGCGCGGCTTTGCCCGCGGCATATTTTTGGCACCCCGACGCCCCTCGCAAAGTCTCGCCCCATTCCGAGTCCGGCGGACGAACTTCGCCCGCGCCCCCCATCAAGGCTATAGCCTACCCGTTTTTTGGCCATTTTTCCACTGGGGGGTTTTGGCACCACGACCTTCGGGTGCTTATTTTTTGGCACGGCTTTGCCCGCAGCTTATTTTTGGCACCCCGAGGCCCCTCGCAAAGTCTCCCCCCATTCCGAGTCCGGCGGACGAACTTCGTCCGCGCCCCCCACCAAGGCTATAGCCCACCCGTTTCTTGGCCATTTTTCCGCTGGGGGGTTTTGGCACCACGACCTTCGGGCATTTATTTTTGGGCGCGGCTTTGCCCGTGGCTTATTTTTGGCACCCCGAGGCCCCTCGCAAAGTCTTGCCCGATTCCGAGTCCGGCGGACGAACTTCGCCCATGCCCCCCACCAAGGCTATAGCCCACCCGTTTTTTGGCCATTTTACCGCTGGGGGGTTTTGGCACCACGACCTTCGGGCGCTTATTTTTGGGCGCGGCTTTGGCCGCGGCATATTTTTGGTACCCCGACATCCCTCGCAAAGTCTCGCCCTATTCCGAGTCCGGCGGACGAACCCGCCACGCCCCACCTAGGCTATAGGCCACCCGTTTTTTGGCCATTTTTCCGCTGGGGGGTTTTGGCACCACGACCTTCGGGGGCTTCTTTTAGGTCGCGGCTTTGCCCACGGCTTATTTTTGGTACCCCGAGGCCCCTCGCAAAGTCTCGCCCCATTCCGAGTCCGGCGGACGAAATTCGCCCGCGCCCCCCACCAAGGCTATAGCCCACCCGTTTTTTAGCCATTTTTCTGCTGGGGGGTTTTGGCACGACGACCTTCGGGGGCTTATTTTTGGGCGCGGCTTTGCCCGTGGATAATTTTTAGCACCCCGAGGCCCCTCGCAAAGTCTCGCCCCATTCCGAGTCCGGCGGACGAACTTCGCCCGCGCCCCCCACCAAGGCTATAGCCCCCTCGTTTTTTGGCCATTTTTCCGCTGGGGGGTTTTGGCACCATGACCTTCGGGCACTTATTTTTGGTCACGGCTTTGCCTGTGGCTTATTTTTGGCACCCCGAGGCCCCTCGCAAAGTCTCACCCCATTCCGAGTCCGGCGGAAGAACTTCGCCCGCGCCCCACACCAAGGCTATAGCCCACCCGTTTTTTTGCCATTTTTCCGCTGGGGGGTTTTGGCACCACGACCTTCGGGCATTTATTTTTGGGCATGGCTTTGCCCGCGGCTTAGTTTTGGCACCCCGAGGCCCCTCACAAAGTCTCGCCCCATTCCGAATCCGGCGGACAAACTTCGCCCGCGCCCCCCACCAAGGCTATAGCACACCCGTTTTTTGGCCATTTTTCCGCTGGGGGGTTTTGGCACCACGACCTTCGGGCGCTTATTTTTTGGTACGGCTTTGCCCGCGGCTTATTTTTTGCACCCCGAGGCCCCTCGCAAAGTCTCGCCCCATTCCGAGTCCGGCAGACGAACTTCGCCCGCGCCCCCCACCAAGGCTATAGCCCACCCGTTTTTTGGCCATTTTTCCGCTGGCGGGTTTTGGCACCACGACCTTCGGGCGCTTATTTTTGGCACCCCGAGGCCCCTCGTAAAGTGTCGCCCCATTCCGAGTCCGGCGGACGAACTTCGCCCGCGCCCCCCACCAAGGCTATAGCCCACCCGTTTTTTAGCCATTTTTCCGCTGGGGAGTTTTGGCACCACGACCTTCGGGGGCTTATTTTTTGGCGCGGCTTTGCCCGCGGCTTGTGTTTGGCACCCCGAGGCCCCTCGTAAAGTCTCTCCCCATTCCGAGTCCGGCGGTCGAGCTTCGCCCGCGCCCCCCACCAAGGCTATAGCCCCCCCGTTTTTTGGCCATTTTTCCGCGGGGGGGTTTGGCACCACGACCTTCGGGCAATTATTTTTGGTCGCGGCTTTGCCTGTGGTTATTTTTGGCACCCCGAGGCCCCTCGCAAAGTCTCACCCCATTCCGAGTCCGGCGGAAGAACTTCGCCCGCGCCCCACACCAAGGCTATAGCCCACCCGTTTTTTTGCCATTTTTCCGCTAGGGGGTTTTCGCACCATGACCTTCGGGCATTTATTTTTGGGCGTGGCTTTGCCCGCGGCTTAGTTTTGGCACCCCGAGTCCCCTCGCAAAGTCTCGCCCCATTCCGAATCCGGCGGACAAACTTCGCCCGCGCCCCCCACCAAGGCTATAGCCCACCCGTTTTTTGGCCATTTTTCCGCTGGGGGGTTTTGGCATCACGACCTACGCGCTCTTATTTTTGGGCGCGGCTTTGCCCGTGGCATATTTTTGGCACCCCGACGCCCCTCGCAAAGTCTCGCCCCATTCCGTGTCCGGCGGACGAACTTCGCCGCGCCCCCCATCAAGGCTATAGCCCACCCGGTTTTTGGGCATTTTTCCGCTGGGGGGTTTTGGCACCACGACCTTCGGGCGATTATTTTTTGGTGCGGCTTTTCCCGCGGCTTATTTTTGGCAACCCGAGGCCCCTCGCAACGTCTCGTCCCAATCCGAGTCCGGCGGACGAACTTCTCCCGCGCCCCCCACCAAGGCTATAGCCCACCCGTTCTTTGGCCATTTTTCCGCTTGGGAGTTTTGGCACCACGACCTTCGGGTGCGGCTTTGCCCGCGGCATATTTTTGGCACCCCGACGTCCCTCGCAAAGTCTCGCCCCATTCCGAGTCCGGCGGACGAACTTCGCCCGCGCCCCCCATCAAGGCTATAGCCCACCCATTTTTTGGCCATTTTTCCGCTGGGGGGTTTTGGCACCACGACCTTCGGGCGCTTATTTTTGGGCGCGGCTTTGCCCGCCGCTTATTTTTGGCACCCCGAGGCCCCTCGCAAAGTCTCCCCCCATTCCGAGTCCGGCGGACGAACTTCGTCCGCGCCCCCCACCAAGGCTATAGCCCACCCGTTTTTTGGCCATTTTTCCGCTGGGGGGTTTTGGCACCACGACCTTCGGGCGCTTATTTTTGGGCGCGGCTTTGGTCGCGGCATATTTTTGGCACCCCGACATCCCTCGTAAAGTCTCGCCCCATTCCGAGTCCGGCGGACGAACTTCGCCCGCGCCCCCCACCTAGGCTATAGCCCACCCGTTTTTTGGCCATTTTTCCGCTGGCGGGTTTTGGCACCACGACCTTCAGGCGCTTATTTTTGGCACCCCGAGGCCCCTCGCAAAGTCTCGCCCCATTCCGAGTCCGGCGGACGAACTTCGCCCGCGCCCCCCACCAAGGCTATAGCCCACCCGTTTTTTAGCCATTTTTCCGCTGGGGGGTTTTGGCACGACGACCTTCGGGGGCTTATTTTTGGGCACGGCTTTGCCCGCGGATTATTTTTGGCACCCCGAGGCCCCTCTCAAAGTCTCGTCCCATTCCGAGTCCGGCGGACGAACTTCGCCCGCGCCCCCCACCAAGGCTGTAGCCCACCCATTTTTTGGCCATTTTTCCGCTGGGGGGTTTTGGCACCACGACCTTCGGGCACTTATTTTTGGACGCGGCTTTGCCCGTGGCTTATTTTTGGTACCCCGAGGCCCCTCACAAAGTCTCAACCCATTCCGAGTCCGGCGGAAGAACTTCGCCCGCGCCCCCCATCAAGGCTATAGACCACCCGTTTTTTGGGCATTTTTCCTCTGGGGGGTTTTGGCACCACGACCTTCGGGCGCTTATTTTTTGGCGCGGCTTTGCCCGCGGCTTATTTTTGGCAACCCGAGGCCCCTCGCAGCGTCTCGCCCCATTCCGAGTCCGGGGGACGAACTTCTCCCGCGCCCCCCACCAAGGCTATAGCCCACCCGTTCTTTGGCCATTTTTCCGCTGGGGGGTTTTGGCACCACGACCTTCGGGCGCTTATTTTTTGGCACGGCTTTGCCCTGGCTTATTTTTGGCACCCCGAGGCCCCTCGCAAAGTCTCGCCCCATTCCGAGTCCGGCAGACGAACTTTGCCCGCGCCCCCCACCAAGGCTATAGCCCACCCGTTTTTTGGCCATTTTTCCGCTGGCGGGTTTTGGTACCACGACCTTCGGGCGCTTATTTTTGGCACCCCGAGGCCCCTCGCAAAGTCTTGCCCCATTCCGAGTCCGGCGGACGAACTTCGCCCGGGCCCCCCACCAAGGCTATTGCCCACCCGTTTTTTAGCCATTTTTCCGCTGGGGAGTTTTGGCACCACGACCTTCGGGGGCTTATTTTTGGGCGCGGCTTTGCCCGCGGCTTATGTTTGGCACCCCGAGGCCCCTCGCAAAGTCTCGCCCCATTCCGAGTCCGGCGGACGAACCTCGCCCGCGCCCCCCCCCTAGGCTAGAGCCCCCCCGCTCTTTGGCCACCTGTCCGCTGGCGCGTTTTGGCACAACGAACTCCAGGCCCTTATTTTTGGCACCCCGAGGCCCCTCGCAAAGTCTCGCCCCACTCCGAGTCCGCGGACGAACTTCGCCAGCGCACTGACAAAGGCCAGAGCCGACCCGTTTTTTGGCCATTTTTCCGCTGGGGGGTTTTGGCACCACGACCTTCGGACACTTATTTTTGGACGCGCCTTTGGCCGCGGCTTATTTTTGGCACCCCGAGGCCCCTTGCAAAGCCTCAACCCATTCCGAGTCCGGCGGAAGAACTTCGCCCGCGCCCCCCATCAAGGCTATAGCCCACCCGTTTTTTCGGCATTTTTCCGCTGGGGGGTTTTGGCACCACGACCTTCGGGCGCTTATTTTTTGGCGCGGCTTTGCCCGCGGCTTATTTTTGGCAACCCGAGGCCCCTCGCAAAGTCTCGCCCCATTCCGAGTCCGGCGGACGAACTTCGCCCGGGCCCCCCACCAAGGCTATAGCCCACCCGTTTTTTAGCCATTTTTCCGCTGGGGAGTTTTGGCACCACGACCTTCGGGGGCTTATTTTTGGGCGCGGCTTTGCCCGCGGCTTATGTTTGGC
This sequence comes from Citrus sp. QX-2021, assembly GCA_030444885.1. Classification (NCBI taxonomy): domain Eukaryota; kingdom Viridiplantae; phylum Streptophyta; class Magnoliopsida; order Sapindales; family Rutaceae; genus Citrus; species Citrus sp. QX-2021. The sequence goes on along the minus strand of JAUJEF010000419.1, from coordinate 50,368 downwards.
ACCCCGAGGCCCCTTGCAAAGTCTCGCCCCATTCCGAGTCCGGCGGACGAACTTCGCCCGCGCCCCCCACCTAGGCTATAGCCCACCCGTTTTTTGGCCATTTTTCCGCTGGCGGGTTTTGGCACCACGACCTTCAGGCGCTTATTTTTGGCACCCCGAAGCCCCTCGCAAAGTCTCACCCCATTCCGAGTCCGGCGGACGAACTTCGCCCGCGCCCCCGACAAAGGCTGTAGCCCACCCGTTTTTTGGCCATTTTTCCGCTGGGGGGTTTTGGCACCACGACCTTCGGACACTTATTTTTGGACGCGGCTTTGCCCGCGGCTTATTTTTGGCACCCCGAGGCCCCTCGCAAAGTCTCAACCCATTCCGAGTCCGGCGGAAGAACTTCGCCCGCGCCCCCCATCAAGGCTATAGCCCACCCGTTTTTTGGGCATTTTTCCGCTGGGGGGTTTTGGCACCACGACCTTCGGTCGCTTATTTTTTGGCGCGGCTTTGCCCGCGGCTTATTTTTGGCAACCCGAGGCCCCTCGCAACATCTCGCCCCATTCCGAGTCCTGCGGACGAACTTCTCCCGCGCCCCCAACCAAGGCTATAGCCCACCCGTTCTTTGGCCATTTTTCCGCTGGGGGGTTTTGGCACCACGACCTTCGGGCGCGGCTTTGCCCGCGGCATATTTTTAGCACCCGGACGCCCCTCGCAAAGTCTCGCTCCATTCCGAGTCCGGCGGACTAACTTCGCCCTCGCCCCCCACCAAGGCTATAGCCCACCCGTTTTTTGGCCATTTTTCCGCTGGGGGGTTTTGGCACCACGACCTTCGGGCGCTTATTTTTGTGCAAGGCTTTCGTCGTGGCATATTTTTGGCACCCCGACATCCCTCGCAAAGTCTCGCCCCATTCCGAGTCCGGCGGACGAACTTCGCCCGCGCCCCCCATCAAGGCTATAGCCCACCCGTTTTTTGGCCATTTTTCCGCGGGGGGGTTTTGGCACCACGACCTTTGGGCGCTTATTTTTTGGCACGGCTTTGCCCGCGGCTTATTTTTGGCACCCTGAGGCCCCTCGCAAAGTCTCGCCCCATTCCGAGTCCGGCAGACGAACTTCGTCCGCGCCCCCCACCAAGGCTTTAGCCCACCCGTTTTTTGGCCATTTTCCCGCTGGCGGGTTTTGGCACCACGACCTTTGGGTGATTATTTATGGCACCCCGAGGCCCCTCACAAAGTCTCACCCCATTCCGAGTCCGGCGGAAGAACTTCACCCGCGCCCCCCATCAAGGCTATAGCCCACCCGTTTTTTGGCCATTTTTCCGCTGGGGGGTTTTGGCACCACGAGCTTCGGGCGCTTATTTTTTGGCGCGGCTTTGCCCACGGCTTATTTTTGGCAACCCGAGGCCCCTCGCAACGTCTCGCCCCATTCCGAGTCCGGCGGACGAACTTCTCCCGCGCCCCCAACCAAGGCTATAGCCCACCCGTTCTTTGGCCATTTTTCCGCTGGGGGGTTTTGGCACCACGACCTTCGGGCACGGCTTTGCCCGCGGCATATTTTTGGCACCCCGATGCCCCTCGCAAAGTCTCGCCCCATTCCGAGTCCGGCGGACGAACTTCGCCCGCGCCCCCCACCAAGGCTATACCCCACCCGTTTTTTGGCCATTTTTCCGCTGGCGGGTTTTGGCACCACGACCTTCGCGCGCTTATTTTTGGCACCCCGAGTCCCCGCGCAAAGTCACGCCCCATTCCGAGTCCGGCGGACGAACTTCGCCCGCGCCCCCCACCAAGGCTATAGCCCCCCCGTTTTTTGGCCATTTTTCCGCTGGGGGGTTTTGGCACCTCGACCTTCGGGCACTTATTTTTGGGCGCGGCTTTGCCCGCGGCTTATTTTTGGCACCCCGAGTCCCCTCGCAAAGTCTCGCCCCATTCCGAGTCCGGCGGACAAACTTCGCCCGCGCCCCCCACCAAGGCTATAGCCAACCCATTTTTTGGCCATTTTTCCGCTGGGGGGTTTTGGCACCACGACCTTCGGGCACTTATTTTTGGGCGCGGCTTTGCCCGCGGCTTATTTTTGGCACCCCGAGTCCCCTCGCAAAGTCTCGCCCCATTCCGAGTCCGGCGGACAAACTTCGCCCGCGCCCCCCACCAAGGCTATAGCCAACCCATTTTTTGGCCATTTTTCCGCTGGGGGGTTTTGGCACCACGACCTTCGGGCGCTTATTTTTTGGCAAGGCTTTGCCCACGGCTTATTTTTGGCACCCTGAGGCCCCTCGCAAAGTCTCGCCCCATTCCGAGTCCGGCAGACGAACTTCGTCCGCGCCCCCCACCAAGGCTTTAGCCCACCCGTTTTTTGGCCATTTTCCCGCTGGCGGGTTTTGGCACCACGACCTTCGGGCGATTATTTATGGCACCCCGAGGCCCCTCACAAAGTCTCACCCCATTCCGAGTCCGGCGGAAGAACTTCACCCGCGCCCCCCATCAAGGCTATAGCCCACCCGTTTTTTGGCCATTTTTCCGCTGGGGGGTTTTGGTACCACGAGCTTCGGGTGCTTATTTTTTGGCGCGGCTTTGCCCGCGGCTTATTTTTGGCAACCCGAGGCCCCTCGCAACGTCTCGCCCCATTCCGAGTCCGGCGGACGAACTTCTCCCGCGCCCCCAACCAAGGCTATAGCCCACCCGTTCTTTGGCCATTTTTCCGCTGGGGGTTTTGGCACCACGACCTTGAACGCACGGCTTTGCCAGCGGCATATTTTTGCACCCCGATGCCCCTCGCAGTCTCGCCCCATTCCGAGTCCGCGGACGAACTCGCCTGCGCCCCCACCAAGGCTATACCCCACCCGTTTTTGGCCATTTTTCCGCTGGCGGGTTTTGCACCACGACCTTCGCCCGCTTATTTTTGGCACCCCGAGTCCCCACTTAAAGTCACGCCCCATTCCGAGTCCGGCGGACGAACTTCGCCCGCGCCCCCCACCAAGGCTATAGCCCCCCCGTTTTTTGGCCATTTTTCCGCTGGGGGGTTTTGGCACCTCGACCTTCGGGCACTTATTTTTGGGCGCGGCTTTGCCCGTGGCTTATTTTTGGCACCCCGAGTCCCCTCGCAAAGTCTCGCCCCATTCCGAGTCCGGCGGACAAACTTCGCCCGCGCCCCCCACCAAGGCTATAGCCAACCCATTTTTTGGCCATTTTTCCGCTGGGGGGTTTTGGCACCACGACCTTCGGGCACTTATTTTTGGGCGCGGCTTTGCCCGCGGCTTATTTTTGCCACCCCGAGGCCCCTCGCAAAGTCTCGCCCCATTCCGAGTCCGGCGGACGAACTTCACCCGCGCCCCCCACCAAGGCTATAGCCCACCCGTTTTTTGGCCATTTTTCCGCTGGCGGGTTTTGGCACCACGACCTTCGGGGGCTTATTTTTTGGCGCAGGTTTGCCCGCGGTTATTTTTGGCACCCCAAGGCCCCTCGCAAAGTCTCGTCCCATTCCGAGTCCGGCAAACGAACTTCGACCGCGCCCCCCACCAAGGCTATAGCCCACCCGTTTTTTGGCCATTTTTCCGCTGGGGGGTTTTGGCACCCCGACCTTCGGGCGCTTATTTTTGGGCGCGGCTTTGCCCGCGGCTTATTTTTGGTACCCTGAGGACCCTCGCAAAGTCTCGCCCCATTCCGAGTCCGGCGGATGAACTTCGCCCGTGCCCCCCACCAAGGCTATAGCCGACCCGTTTTTTGGCATTTTTCCGCTGGGGGGTTTTGGCACCACGACCTTCGGGCACTTATTTTTGGGCACGGCTTTGCCCGCAGCTTATTTTTGGCACCCCGAGGCCCCTTGCAAAGTCTCGCCCCATTCCGAGTCCGGCGGACGAACTTCGCCCGCGCCCCCCACCAAGGCTATAGCCGACCCGTTTTTTGGCCATTTTTCCGCTGGGGGGTTTTGGCACCACGACCTTCGGGGGCTTATTTTTGGGCGCGGCTTTGTCCGCAATTTATTTTTGGCACCCCGAGGCCCCTCACAAAGTCTCGCCCCATTCCGAGTCCGGCGGACGAACTTCGCCCGCGTCCCCCACCAAGGCTATAGCCCACCTGTTTTTTGGCCATTTTTCCGCTGAGGGGTTTTGGCACCACGACCTTCGGCCGATTATTTTTGGCACCCCGAGGCCCCTCGCAAAGTCTCGACCCATTCCAAGTCCGGCGGACGAACTTCGCCCTCGCACCCCACCAAGGCTATGGCCCACCCGTTTTTTAGCCATTTTTTCGCTAGGGGGTTTTGGCATCACGACCTTCGGGGGGTTATTTTTGGACGCGCCTGTGCCCGCGGCCTATTTTTGGCACGCGGAGGCCACTCGCAAAGTCTCGCCCCATTCCGAGTCCGGCGGACGAAGTTGGCAAGCCCCTCCCCCCTAGGCTATAGCCCACCCGTTTTTTGGCCATTTTTCCGCTGGGGGTTTGGGTGCGCCGACCTTCGGGCGGTTATTTTTGGGCGCGGCTGTGCCCGCGGCGTATTTTTGTCACGCGTAGGCCGCTCGCAAAGTCTCGCCCCATTCCGAGTCCGGCAGACGAAGTTGGCCAGCCCCTCCCCCCAAGGTTATAGCGCACCCGTTTTTTGGCCATTTTTCCGCTGGGGGGTTTGAGCGCGCCGACCATCGGGGGGGTATTTTTGGGCGCGGCTGTGCCCGCGGCCTGTTTTTGGAACATGGAGGCCGCTCGTACAGTCTCGCCCCATTCCGAATCCGGCGGACTAAGTTGGCCAGCCCCACCCCCCAAGGCTATAGCCCACCCGTTTTTTGGCCATTTTTCCGCTGGGGTTTTGGGCGCGCCGACCATCGGGGGGTTATTTTTGGGCGCGGCTGTGCCCGTGCACTATTTTTGCCACGCGGAGGCCGCTGCAAAGTCTCGCCCCATTCCGAGTCCGGGCGGACGGTTGTTGGCCAGCCCCTCCCCCCATGGCTATAGCGCACCCGTTTTTTGGCCATTTTTCCGCTGGGGGGTTTGGGTGCGCCGACCTTCGGGGGATTATTTTCGGACGCGGCTGTGCCCGCGGCCTATTTTTGGCACGCGGAGGCCGCTCGCAAAGTCTCACCCCATTCCGAGTCCGGCGGACGAAGTTGACCAGCCCCTCCCCCCAAGGCTATAGTCCACCCGTTCTTTTGGCCATTTTTCCGCTGGGGGGTTAGGGCGCGCCGACCTTCGGGGGGTTGTTTTTGGGGGCGGCTGTGTCCGCGGCCTATTTTTGGCACGCGGAGGCCGCTCGCAAAATCTCGCCCCATTCCGAGTCCGGCGGACGAAGTTGGCCAGCCCCTCCCCCCGAAGGCTATAGCGCACCTGTTTTTTGGCCATTTTTCCGCTGGGCGGTTTGGGCGCGCCGACCTTCGGGGGGTTATTTTTGGGTGCGACTGTGCCCCCGACCTAGTTTTGGCACGCGGAGGCCGCTCGCAAAGTCTCGCCCCATTCCGAGTCCGGCGGACGAAGTTGGTCTGCCCCTCCACCCAAGGCTATAGCGCACCCGTTTTTTGGCAATTTTTCCGCTGGGGGGTTTGGGCGCGCCGACCTTCGGGGGGTTATTTTTGGGCGCGGCTGTGCCCGCGGCCTATTTTTTGCACACGGAGGCCACTCGCAAAGTCTTGCCCAATTCCGAGTCCGGCAGACGAAGTTGGCCAGCCCCTCCCCCCAAGGCTATAGCGCACCCGTTTTTTGGCCATTTTTCCGCTGGGGGGTTTGGGCGCGCCGACCTTCGGGGGGTTATTTTTGGGCGCGCCTGTGGCCGCTGCTTATTTTTGGCACACGGAGGCCGCTCGCAATGTCTCGTCCCATTCCGAGTCCGGCGGACGAAGTTGGTCTGCCCCTCCCCCCAAGGCTATAGCGCACTCGTTTTTCGGCCATTTTTCCACTGGGGGGTTTGGGCACGCCGACCTTCGGAGGGTTATTTTTGGGCGCGGCTGTGCCCGCGGCCTATTTTTGGCACGCGGAGGCCGTTCGCAAAGTCTCGCGCCATTCTGAGTCCGGCGGACGAAGTTGGCCAGCCCCTCCCCCCAAGGCTATAGCCCACCCGTTTTTTGGCCATTTTTCCGCTGGGCGGTTTGGCCGCGCCAACCTTCGGGGGGTTATTTTTGGGTGCGACTGTGCCCCCGGCCTAGTTTTGGCACGCGGAGGCCGCTAGCAAAGTCTCGCCCCATTCCGAGTCCGGCGGACGAAGTTGGTCTGCCCCTCCACCCAAGGCTATAGCGCACCCGTTTTTTCGCCATTTTTCCCCTGGGGGGTTTGGGCGCGCCGACCTTCGGGCGGTTATTTTTGGGCGCGGCTGTGCCCGTGGCCTATTTTTGGCACGCGGAGGCCGCTCGAAAAGTCTTGCCCCATTCCGAGTCCGGCGGACGAAGTTGGCCAGCCCCTCCCCCCAAGGCTATAGCGCACCCGTTTTTTGGCAATTTTTCCGCTGGGGGGTTTGGGCGCGCCGACCTTCGGGGGCTTATTTTTGGGTACGACTGTGCCCCCGACCTAGTTTTGGCACGCGGAGGCCGCTCACAAAGTCTCGCCCCATTCCGAGTCCGGCGGACGAAGTTGGTCTGCCCCTCCACCCAAGGCTATAGCGCACCCGTTTTTGGCAATTTTTCCGCTGGGGGTTTGGGCGCGCCGACCTTCGGGGGTTTTTTGGGCGCGGCTGTGCCCGCCTGGCCCATTTTTCGTACGCGGAGGCCACTCGCAAAGTCTTGCCCAATTCCGAGTCCGGCAGACGAAGTTGGCCAGCCCCTCCCCCCAAGGCTATAGCGCACCCGTTTTTTGGCAATTTTTCCGCTGGGGGGTTTGGGCGCGCCGACCTTCGGGGGGTTATTTTTGGGTGCGACTGTGCCCCCGGCCTAGTTTTGGCACGCGGAGGCCGCTCGCAAAGTCTCGCCCCATTCCGAGTCCGGCGGACGAAGTTGGTCTGCCCCTCCACCCAAGGCTATAGCGCACCCGTTTTTTGGCCATTTTTCCGCTGGGGGGTTTGGGCGCGCCGACCTTCGGGGGGTTATTTTTGGGCGTGGCTGTGTCCGCGGCCTATTTTTGGCACGCGGAGGCCGCTCGTCAAGTCTCGCCCCATTCCGAGTCCGGCGGACGAAGTTGACCAGCCCCTCCCCCCAAGGCTATAGTCCACCCGTTTTTTGGCCATTTTTCCGCTGGGGTTTGGGCGCGCCGACTGGGGATTATTTTTGGGAGCGGCTGTGCCCGCGGCCTATTTTTGGCACGCGGAGGCCTCTCGCAAAGTCTCGCCCCATTCCTAGTCCGGCGGACAAAGTTGGCCAGCCCCTCCCCCGAAGGCTATAGCCCACCCGTTTTTTGGCCATTTTTCCGCTGGGGGGTTTGGGCGCGCCGACCTTCGGTGGGTTATTTTTGGGCGCGGCTGTGCCCGCGGGCTATTTTTGGCACACAGAGGCCGTTCGCAAAGTCTCGCGCCATTCTGAGTCCGGCGGACGAAGTTGGCCAGCCCCTCTCCCCAAGGCTATAGCCCACCCGTTTTTGGCCATTTTTCCGCTGGGGGTTTTGGTTACCCCTACCTTCGGGGGGTTATTTTTGGGCGCGGCTGTGTCCGCGGCCTATTTTTGGCACGCGGAGGTCGCTCGCAAAGTCTAGTCCCATTCCGAGTCCGGCGGACGAAGTTGGCCAGCCTCTCCCCCCAAGGCTATAGCGCACCCGTTTTTTGGCCATTTTTCCGCTGGGGGGTTTGGGCGCGCCGACCTTCGGAGGGTTATTTTTGGGCGCGGCTGTGCCCGCGGCCTATTTTTGGCACGCGGAGGCCGTTCGTAAAGTCTCGCGCCATTCTGAGTCCGGCGGACGAAGTGGGCCAGCCCCTCCCCCCAAGGCTATAGCCCACCCGTTTTTTGGTCATTTTTCCGCTGGGCGGTTTGGCCGCGCCAACCTTCGGGGGGTTATTTTTGGGTACGACTGTGCCCCCGGCCTAGTTTTGGCACGCGGAGGCCGCTAGCAAAGTCTCGCCCCATTCCGAGTCCGGCGGACGAAGTTGGTCTGCCCCTCCACCCAAGGCTATAGCGCACCCGTTTTTTCGCCATTTTTCCCCTGGGGGGTTTGGGCGCGCCGACCTTCGGGCGGTTATTTTTGGGCGCGGCTGTGCCCGTGGCCTATTTTTGGCACGCGGAGGCCGCTCGAAAAGTCTTGCCCCATTCCGAGTCCGGCGGACGAAGTTGGCCAGCCCCTCCCCCCAAGGCTATAGCCCACCCGTTTTTTGGCCATTTTTCCGCTGGGCGGTTTGGCCGCGCCAACCTATGGGGGGTTATTTTTGGGTGCGACTGTGACCCCGGCCTAGTTTTGGCACGCGGAGGCCGCTCATAAAGTCTCGTCCCATTCCGAGTCCGGCGGACAAAGTTGACCAGCCCCTCCCCCCAAGGCTATAGTCCACCCGTTTTTTGGCCATTTTTCCGCTGGGGGGTTTGGGCGCGCCGACCTTCGGGGGATTATTTTTGGGCGCGGCTGTGCCCGCGGCCTATTTTTGGCACGCGGAGGCCTCTCGCAAAGTCTCGCCTCATTCCTAGTCCGGCGGACAAAGTTGGCCAGCCCCTCCCCCCAAGGCTATAGCCCACCCGTTTTTTGGCCATTTTTCCGCTGGGGGATTTCGGCGCGCCGACCTTTGGAGGGTTATTTTTGGGCGCGGCTGTGCCTGCGGCCTATTTTTGGCACGCGGAGGCCATTCGCAAAGTCTCACGCCATTCTGAGTCCGGCGGACGAAGTTGGCCAGCCCCTCCCCGCAAGGCTATAGCCCACCCGTTTTTTGGCCATTTTTCCGCTGGGGGATTTGGGCGCGCCGACCTTCGGGGGGTTATTTTTGGGCGCGGCTGTGCCCACAGCCTATATTTGGTACGCGGAGACCGCTCGCAAAGTCTCGCCCCATTCCGAGTCCGGCGGACGATGTTCGCCAGCCTCTCCCCCCAAGGCTATAGCGCACCCGTTTTTTGGCCATTTTTCCGCTGGAGGGTTTGGGCGCGCCGACCTTCGGGGGGTTATTTTTGGGCGCGGCTGTGCCCACGGCCTATTTTGGCACGCGGAGGCCGCTCGCAAAGTCTGGCCCCATTCCGAGTCCGGCGGACGAAGTTTGCCTGGCCCTCCCCCCAAGGCTATAGCCCACCCATTTTTGGGCCATTTTTCCGCTGGGGGGTTTGGGCGCGCCGACCGTCAGGGGGTTATTTTTGGTTGCGGCTGTGCCCGCGGCCTATTTTTGGCACACGGAGGCGCCTCGCAAAGTCTCGCGGCATTCCGAGTCCGGCGGACGAAGTCGGCCAGCCCCACCCACCAAGGCTATAGCCCACTCGTTTTTGTGGCCTTTTTCCGCTGGACGAACTTGGGGCGGGTATTTTTGTGCGCGGCTGTTCCCGCCGCCTATTTTTGGCACGCGGAGGCTGCTCGCAAAGTCTCGCCCTATTCCGAGTTCGGCGGACGAAGTGGGCCAGCCCCTCCACCCAAGGCTATAGCCCACCCGTTTTTTGGCCATTTTTCCGCTGGGGGGTTTGGACGCGCTGAACTTCGGAGGGTTATTTTTGGGCGCGGCTGTGCCCGCGGCCTATTTTTGGCACGCGGACGCCGCTCGCAATGTCTCGCCCCATTCCGAGTCCTGCGGACAAAGTCGGCCAGCCCCTCCCCCCAAAGCTATAACCCACCCGTTTTTTGGCCATTTTTCCTCTGGGTGTTTGGGCGCGCCGACCTTCGGGGGGTTATTTTTGGGCGCGGCGACCTTTGGGGGGATATTTTTGGGCGCGGCGACCTTCGGGGGGTTATTTTTGGGCGCGGCTTTGCCCGCGGCCTATTTTTGGCACGCAGAGGCCGCTCGCAAAGCCTCGCCCCATTCCTAGTCCGGCGGATGAAGTTGGCCAGCCCCTTCCCCCAAGGCTATAGCGCACCCTTTTTTTGGCCATTTTTCCGCTGGGGGGTTTGGACGCGCCGACCTTCGGGGGGTTATTTTTGGGCGCGGCTGTGGCCGCGGCCTATTTTTGGCTCGCGGAGGCCGCTAGCAAAGTCTCGCCCTATTCCAAGTTCGGCGGACGAAGTTGGCCAGCCCCTCCACCCAAGGCTATAGCGCACCCGTTTTTTGGCCATTTTTCCGCTGGGGGGTTTGGGCGCGCCGACCTTCGGGGGGTTATTTTTGGGCGCGGCTGTGCCCACAGCCTATTTTTGGTACGCGGAGACCGCTCGCAAAGTCTCGCCCCATTCCGAGTCCGGTGGACGATGTTGGCCAGCCTCGCCCCCCAAGGCTATAGCGCACCCGTTTTTTGGCCATTTTTCCGCTGGGGGGTTTGGGCGCGCCGACCTTCGGGCGGTTATTTTTGCGCGCGGCTGTGCCCACGGCCTATTTTTAGCATGCGGAGGCCGCTCGCAAAGTCTGGCCCCATTCCGAGTCCGGCGGACGAAGTTTGCCTGCCCCTCCCCCCAAGGCTATAGCCCACCCATTTTTTGGCCATTTTTCCGCTGGGGGGTTTGGGCGCGCCGACCTTCGGGGGGTTATTTTTGGGCGCGCCTGTGCCCGCGGCCTATTTTTGGCACGCGGAGGCCGTTCGCAAAGTCTCGCCCCATTCCGAGTACGGCGGACGAAGTTGGCCAGCCCCTCCCCCCAAGGCTATAGCCCACCCGTTTTTTGGCCATTTTTCCGCTGGGGGGTTTGGGCGCGCCGACCTTCGGGGGGTTATTTTTGGTTGCGATTGTGCCCGCGGCCTATTTTTGGCACACGGAGGTGCCTCGCAAAGTCTCGCGCCATTCCGAGTCCGGCGGACGAAGTTGGCCAGCCCCACCCACCAAGGCTATAGCCCACTCGTTTTTGTGGCCTTTTTCCGCTGGACGAACTTGGTGCCCCGGCCTTGGGGCGGGTTTTTTTGGGCGCGGCTGTGCCCGTGGCCTATTTTTGGTACGCGGAGGCCGCTCGCAAAGTCTCACCCTATTCCGAGTTCGGCGGACGAAGTGGGCCAGCCCCTCCACCCAAGGCTATAGCGCACCCGTTTTTGGGCCATTTTTCCGCTGGGGGGTTTGGGCGCGCCGACCTTCGGGGGGTTATTTTTGGGCGCGGCTGTGCCCGTAGCCTATTTTTGGTACGTGGAGACCACTCGCAAAGTCTCGCCCCATTCCGAGTCCGGCGGACGATGTTGGCCAGCCTCTCCCCCCAAGGCTATAGCGCACCCGTTTTTTGGCCATTTTTCCGCTGGGGGGTTTGGGCACGCTGACCTTCGGGGGGTTATTTTTGGGCACGGCTGTGCCCACGGCCTATTTTTGGCACGCGGAGGCCGCTCGCAAAGTCTCGTCCCATTCCGAGTCTGGCGGACGAAGTTCGCCTGCCCCTCCCCCCAAGGGTATAGCCCACCCATTTTTTGGCCATTTTTCCGCTGGGGGGTTTGGGCGCGCCGACCTTCGGGGTGTTATTTTTGGGTGCGGCTGTGCCCGCGGCCTATTTTTGGCACGCGGAGGCCGCTCGCAAAGTCTCGCCCCATTCCGAGTCCGGCGGATGAAGTTGGCCAGCCCCACCCACCAAGGCTATAGCCCACTCGTTTTTGTGGCCTTTTTCCGCTGGACGAACTTGGTGCCCCGGCCTTGGGGAGGGTATTTTTGGGCGCGGCTGTGCCCGCGGCCTATTTTTGGCACACGTAGGCACCTCGTAAAGTCTCGCCCCATTCCGAGTTCCGCGGACGAAGTTGGCCAGCCCCTCCACCCAAGGCTATAGCGCACCCGTTTTTTGGCCATTTTTCCGCTGGGGGGTTTGGGCGCGCCGACCTTCGGGGGGTTATTTTTGGGCGCGGCTGTGCCCGCGGCCTATATTTGGCACACGGAGGCCACTCACAAAGTCTCGCCCCATTCCGAGTCCGGCGGACGAAGTGGGCCAGCCCCTCCCCCCAAGGCTATAGCCTACCCGTTTTTTGGTCATTTTTCCGCTGGGGGGTTTGGGCGCGCCGACCTTCGGGGGGTTATTTTTGGGCGCGGCTGTGCCCGCGGCCTATTTTTGGCACACGGGGGCCCTCGCAAAGTCTCGCTCCATTCCGAGTCCGGCGGACGAAGTTGGCCAGCCCCACCCCCCAAGGCTATGCCCCACCCGTTTTGTGGCCTTTTTCGCTGGACGAACTTGGCGCCCCGGCCTTCGGGCGGTTATTTTTGGGCGCGGCTGTGCCCGCGGCCTATTTTTGGCACACGGAGGGCCCTCGTAAAGTTTCGCGCCATTCCAAGTCCGGCGGACGAAGTTGGCCAGCCCCACCCAACAAGGCTATAGCCCACCCGTTTTTGTGGCCTTTTTCCGCGGGACGAGCTTGGTGCCCCGGTCTTCGGGTGGTTATTTTTGGACGCGGCTGTGCCCACGCCCTATTTTTGGCACATGGAGGCCCCTCGCAAAGTCTCACGCCATTCCGAGTGCGGCGGACGAAGTCGGCCAGCCCCACCCCCCAAGGCTAAAGCCCACCCGTTTTTGTGGCCTTTTTCCGCTGGACGAACTTGGCGCCCCGGCCTTCGGGCGATTCTTTTTGGGCGCGGCTGTGCCCGCGGCCTATTTTAGGCACACGGAGGAACCTCGCAAAGTTTCGCGCCATTCCGAGTCCGGCATACGAAGTTGGCCAGCCCCACCCCCCAAGGCTATAGCCCACCCGTTTTTGTGGCCTTTTTCTGCTGGACAAACTTGGCACCCCGGCCTTCGGGTGGTTATTTTTGGGCGCGGCTGTACCCGCGGCCTATTTTTGGCACATAGAGGCAACTCGCAAAGTCTCGCACCATTCCGAGTCCGGCGGACGAAGTTGGCCAGCCCCACCCCCGAAGGCTATAGCCCACCTGATTTTGTTGCCTTTTTCCGCTGGACGATTTTGTCGCCCCGGCCTTTGGGTGGTTATTTTTGGGCGCGGCTGTGCCCGCGGCCTATTTTTGGCACACGGAGGCCCCTCGAGAAGTCTCGCGGCATTCCGAGTCCGGCGGACGAAGTTGGCCAGCCCCACCCCCCAAGGCTATAGCCCACCCGTTTTTGTGGCCTTTTTCAGCACGACGAACTTGGCGCCCCGGCCTTCGGGCAGTTATTTTTGGGCGCGGCTGTGCCCGCGGCCTATTTTTAGCACACGGAGGCGCCTCGCAGAGTCTCGCGCCATTCCGAGTCCGGCGGACGAATTTGGCCAGCCCCACCCCCCAAGGCTATAGCCCACCTGATTTTGTTGCCTTTTTCCGCTGGACGATTTTGTCGCCCCAGCCTTTGGGTGGTTATTTTTGGGCGCGGCTGTGCCCGCGGCCTATTTTTGGCACACGGAGGCCCCTCGAGAAGTCTCGCGGCATTCCGAGTCCGGCGGACGAAGTTGGCCAGCCCCACCCCCCAAGGCTATAGCCCACCCGTTTTTGTGGCCTTTTTCAGCACGACGAACTTGGCGCCCCGGCCTTCGGGCAGTTATTTTTGGGCGCGGCTGTGCCCGCGGCCTATTTTTAGCACACGGAGGCGCCTCGAGAAGTCTCGCACCATTCCGAGTTCGGCGGACGAAGTTGGCCAGCCCCACCCCCCAAGGCTACAGCCCACCCGTTTTTGTGGCCTTTTTTCGCTGGACGAACATGGCGACCCGGCCTTCGGGCGGTTATTTTTGGGCGCGACTGTGCCATGCGGCTATTTTGGAACACAGAGGCTCCTCGCTAAGTCTCGCTCCATTCCGAGTCCGGCGGACGAAGTTGGCCAGCCCCACCCCCCAAGGCTATAGCCCACCCGTTTTTGTGGGCTTTTTCCGCTGGACGAACTTGGCGCCCCGGCCTTCGGGTGGTTATTTTTGGATGCGTCTGTGCCCACGGCTATTTTTGGCACATGGAGGCCCCTCGTAAAGTCTCGCGCCATTCCGAGTCCGGCGGACGAACTTGGCCAGCCCCACCCCCCAACGCTATAGCCCACCCGTTTTTGTGGGCTTTTTCCGCTGGACGAACATGGCGCCCCGGCCTTCGGGCGGTTATTTTTGGGTGCACCTGTGCCCGCAGCCTAATTTTGGCACACGGACGCCCCTCGCAAAGTCTCGCGCCATTCCGAGTTCGGCGGACGAAGTTGGCCAGCCCCACCCCCCAAGGCTGTAGCCCACCCGTTTTTGTGGCCTTTTTCCGCTGGACGAACTTGTTTCCCCGGCCTTCGGGTGGTTATTTTTGCGCGCGGCTGAGCCCACGGCCTATTTTTGGCACACAGAGGCTCCTCGCAAAGTCTCACGCCATTCCGAGTCCGGCGGACGAAGTTGGCCAGGTCCACCCGCCAATGCTATAGCCCACCCGTTTTTGTGGGCTTTTTCCGCTGGACGAACATGGCGCTCCGGCCTTCGGGCGGTTATTTTTGGTCGCGGCTGTGCCCGCGGCCTATTTTTGGCACATGGAGGCCCCTCGCAAAGTCTCGCGCCATTCCGAGTTCGGCGGACGAAGTCGGCCAGCCCCACCCCCCAAGGCTGTAGCCCACCCGTTTTTGTGGCCTTTTTCTGCTGGACGAACTTGTTTCCCCGGTCTTCGGGAGGTTATTTTTGGGTGCGGCTGTGCCCGCGGCCTATTTTTGGCACACAGAGGCTCCTCGCAAAGTCTCGCGCCATTCCGAGTCCGGCGGACGAAGTTGGCCAGCCCCACCCCCCAAGGCTATAGCCCACCCGTTCTTGTGGGCTTTTTCCGCTGGACGAACTTGGCGCCCCGGCCTCCGGGCGGTTATTTTTGGTCGCGGCTGTGCCCGCGGCCTATTTTTGGCATGCGGAGGCCCCTCGCAAAGTCTCGCGCCATTCCGAGTCCGTTGGACGAAGTTGGCCAGCCCCACCCGCCAAGGCTATAGCCCACCCGTTTTTGTGGGCTTTTTCCGCTGGACGAACTTGGCGCTTCGGCCTTCGGGCTGTTATTTTTGGTCGCGGCTGTGCCCGCAGCCTAATTTTGGCATATGGAGGCCCCTCGCAAAGACTCTCTCCACTCCGAGTCCGGCGGACGAAGTGGGCCAGCCCCACCCCCCAAGGCTATAGCCCACCCTTTTTTGGGGCCTTTTTGCACTGGACGAACTTGGCGCCCCGGCCTTCGGGTGGTTATTTTTGGGCGCGGCTGTCCCCGCGGCTTATTTTTGGCACACGGAGGCCCCTCGAGAAGTCTTGCACCATTCCGAGTCCGGCGGACGAAGTTGGCCAGCCCCACCCCCCAAGCCTACAGCACACCCATTTTTGTGGCCTTTTTCCGCTGGACAAACTTGGCGCCCCGGCCTTCGTACAGTTATTTTTGGGCGCGGCTGTGTCCACGGCCTAATTTTCGCATACGTAGGCCCCTCGTAAAGTCTCGCGCCATTCCGAGTCTGGCGGACGAAGTGGGCCAGCCCCACCCCCCAAGGCTATAGCCCACCCGTTTTTGTGGCCTTTTTCCGCTGGACGAACATGGCGCCCCGGCCTTCGGGCTGTTATTTTTGGGTGCGGCTGAGCCCGTAGCCTATTTTTGGCACACGGAGACCCCTCGAAAGTCTCGCGCCATTCCGATTCAGGCGGACCAAGTTGGCTAGCCCCACCCCCCAAGGCTATAGCCCACCTGATTTTGTTGCCTTTTTCCGCTGGACGATTTTGTCGCCCCGGCCTTTGGGTGGTTATTTTTGGGCGCGGCTGTGCCCGCGGCCTATTTTTGGCACACGGAGGCCCCTCGAGAAGTCTCGCGGCATTCCGAGTCCGGCGCACGAAGTTGGCTAGCCCCACCCCCCCAAGGCTATAGCCCACCCGTTTTTGTGGCCTTTTTCCGCTGGACGAACTTGGTACCCCGGCCTTTGGGAGGTTATTTTAGGGCGCGGCTTTGCCCGCGGCCTATTTTTGGCACACAGAGGCCCCTCGAGAAGTCTCGCACCATTCCGAGTTCGGCGGACGAAGTTGGCCAGCCCCACCCCCCAAGGCTACAGCCCACCCGTTTTTGTGGCCTTTTTTCGCTGGACGAACATGGCGACCCGGCCTTCGGGCGGTTATTTTTGGGCGCGACTGTGCCCGCGGCCTATTTTTGGAACATAGAGGCTCCTCGCAAAGTCTCGCGCAATTCCGAGTCCGGCGGACGAAGTTGGCCAGCCCCACCCCCCAAGGCTATAGCCCACCCGTTTTTGTGGGCTTTTTCCGCTGGACGAACTTGGCGCCCCGGCCTTCGGGCGGTTATTTTTGGACGCGTCTGTGCCCACGGCTATTTTTGGCACATGGAGGCCCCTCGTAAAGTCTCGCGCCATTCCGAGTCCGGCGGACGAACTTGGCCAGCCCCACCCCCCAACGCTATAGCCCACCCGTTTTTGTGGGCTTTTTCCGCTGGACGAACATGGCGCCCCGGCCTTCGGGCGGTTATTTTTGGGCGCACCTATGCCCGCAGCCTAATTTTGGCACACGGACGCCCCTCGCAAAGTCTCGCGCCATTCCGAGTACGGCGGACGAAGTTGGCCAGCGCCACCCCCAAGGTCAGAGCCCACCCGTTTTTGTGGCCTTTTTCCGCTGGACGAACTTGTTTCCCCGGCCTTCAGGTGGTTATTTTTGCGCGCGGCTGAGCCCACGGCCTATTTTTGGTACACAGAGGCTCCTCGCAAAGTCTCACGCCATTCCGAGTCCGGCGGACGAAGTTGGCCAGGTCCACCCGCCAATGCTATAGCCCACCCGTTTTTGTGGGCTTTTTCCGCTGGACGAACATGGCGCTCCGGCCTTCGGGCGGTTATTTTTGGTCGCGGCTGTGCCCGCGGCCTATTTTTGGCACATGGAGGCCCCTCGCAAAGTCTCACGCCATTCCGAGTTCGGCGGACGAAGTCGGCCAGCCCCACCCCCCAAGGCTGTAGCCCACCCGTTTTTGTGGCCTTTTTCTGCTGGACGAACTTGTTTCCCCGGTCTTCGGGAGGTTATTTTTGGGCGCGGCTGTGCCCGCGGCCTATTTTTGGCACACAGAGGCTCCTCGCAAAGTCTCGCGCCATTCCGAGTCCGGCGGACGAAGTTGGCCAGCCCCACCCCCCAAGGCTATAGCCCACCCGTTCTTGTGGGCTTTTTCCGCTGGACGAACTTGGCGCCCCGGCCTCCGGGCGGTTATTTTTGGTCGCGGCTGTGCCCGCGGCCTATTTTTGGCATGCGGAGGCCCCTCGCAAAGTCTCGCGCCATTCCGAGTCCGTTGGACGAAGTTGGCCAGCCCCACCCGCCAAGGCTATAGCCCACCCGTTTTTGTGGGCTTTTTCCGCTGGACGAACTTGGCGCTTCGGCCTTCGGGCTGTTATTTTTGGTCACGGCTGTGCCCGCAGCCTAATTTTGGCATATGGAGGCCCCTCGCAAAGACTCGCTCCACTCCGAGTCCGGCGGACGAAGTGGGCCAGCCCCACCCCCCAAGGCTATAGCCCACCCTTTTTTGGGGCCTTTTTGCACTGGACGAACTTGGCGCCCCGGCCTTCGTGCGGTTATTTTTGGGCACGGCTGTGCCCGCGGCCTAATTTTGGCATACGGAGGCCCCTCGTAAAGTCTCGCGCCATTCCGAGTCCGGCGGACGAAGTGGGCTAGCCCCACCCCCTAAGGCTATAGCCCACCCATTTTTGTGGCCTTTTTCCGCTGGACATACTTGGCGCCCCGGCCTTCGGGAGGTTATTTTTGGGCTCGGCTGTGCCATCGGCCTATTTTTGGCACACGGAGGCCCCTCGCAAAGTCTCGCACCATTCCAAGTCCGGCGGACGAAGTTGGCAAGCCCCACCTCACAAGGCTATAGCCCACCCGTTTTTGTGGCTCTTTTCCGCTGGACGAACTCGGCGCCCCGGCCTTCGGGCAGTTATTTTTGGGAGCGGCTGTGCCCACGGCCTAATTTTGGCATACGGAGGCCCCTCGTAAAGTCTCGCACCATTCCGAGTCCGGCGGACGAAGTTGGCCAACCCCACCTCACAAGGCTATAGCCCACCCGTTTTTGTGGCCCTTTTCCGCTGGACGAACTCGGCGCCCCGGCCTTCGGGCGGTTATTTTTGGGAGCGGCTGTGCCCACGGCCTAATTTTGGCATACGGAGGCCCCTCGCAAAGTCTCGCGCCATTCCGAGTACGGCGGACAAAGTTGGCCAGCCCCACCCCCCAAGGCTATAGCCCACCCGTTTTTGGGGCCTTTTTCCGCTAGACGAACTTGGCGCCCCGGCCTTCCGGCGGTAATTTTTGGGCGCGTCTTTGCCCGCGGCCTAATTTTGGCATACAGAGGCCCCTCGAAAAGACTCGCGCCATTCTGAGTCCGGCGGACGAAGTGGGCCAGCCCCACCCCCCAAGGCTATAGGCCACCCGTTTTTGGGGCTTTTATCCGCTGGACGAACTTGGCGCCCTGGCCTTCGGGCGGTTATTTTTGGGCGCGGCTGTGCCCGAGGCCTATTTTTGGCACAAGGAGGCCCCTCGTAAAGTCTGGCCCCATTCCGAGTCCGGCGGACGAACTTGGCCAGCCCCACCCCTCAAGGCTATAGCCCACCCGTTTTTTGGGCATTTTTGCGGCGGACGAACTTGGGGACGGGACCTTCGGGCGCTTATTTTTGGGCGCAGCTGTGCCCAATGCCCATTTTTGGCACACAGAGGCCCCTCGCAAAGTCTGGCCCCATTCCGAGTCCGGCGGAAGAACTTGGCCAACCCCACCCCCCAAGGCTATAGCCCACCCGTTTTTTGGGCATTTTTGCGGCGGACGAACATAGGGACGGGACCTTCGGGCGCTTATTTTTGGGCGCGGCTGTTCCCCCGGCCTATTTTTGGCACACGGAGGCTCCTCGCAAAGTCTGGCTCCATTCCGAGCCCGGCGGACAAACTTGGCCAGCCCCACCCCCCAAGGCTATAACCCACCCGTTTTTTAGGCATTTTTGCGGCGGACGAACGTGGGGTCCGGACCTTCGGGCAATTATTTTTGGGCGTGGCTGTGCTCGCTACCTATTTTTGGCACATGGAGACCCTCGCAAAGTCTGGCCCCATTCCGAGTCCGGCGGATGAACTTCGCCAACCCCACCCCCCAAGGCTATAGCCCACCCATTTTTTGGGCATTTTTGCGGCGGATGAACTTAGGGACCGGACCTTCGGGCGCCTATTTTTGGGCACGGCTGTGTCCGCGGCCTATTTTTGGCACACAGAGGCCCCTCACAAAGTCTGGCCCCATTCCGAGTCCGGCGGATGAACTTGGCCAGCCCCTCCCCCCAAGGCTATAGCCCACCCGTTTTTTGGGCATTTTTGCTTCCGACGAACCTGGGGATGCGACCTTCGGGCGCTTATTTTTGGGCGCGGCTGTGCCCGCGGCCTATTTTTGGCACACGGAGGCCCCTCGCAAAGTCTGGCCCCATTCCGAGTCCGGCGGATGAACTTGGCCAGCACCACGCCCCAAGGCTATAGCCCACCCGTTTTTTGGGCATTTTTGTGGCGGACGAACTTTGGGACGGGACCTTCGGGCACTTATTTTTGGGCGCGGCTGTGCCCGCTGCCCATTTTTGGCACACAGAGGCCCCTCGCAAAGTCTGGCCCCATTCCGAGTCCGGCGGACGAACTTGGCCAGCCCCACCCCCCAAGGCTATAGCCCACCCGTTTTTGGGCATTTTTGCGGCAGACGAACTTGGGGACGGGACCCTCGGGTGCTTATTTTTGGGCGCGGCTGTTCCCCCGGCCTATTTTTGGTACACGGAGGCTCCTTGCAAAGTCTGGCCCCATTGCGAGCCCGGCGGACAAACTTGGCCATCCCCACCCCTCAAGGCTATAGCCCACCCGTTTTTTGGGCATTTTTGCGGCGGACGAACGTGGGGACCGGACCTCCGGGCGATTATTTTTGGGCGTGGCTGTGCTCGCTACCTATTTTTTGCACACAGAGGCCCCTCGCAAAGTCTGGCCCCATTCCGAGTCCGGCGGACGAACTTGGCCAACCCCACCACCCAAGGCTATAGCCCACCCGTTTTTTGGGCATTTTAGCGGCGGATGAACTTAGGGGCCGGACCTTCGGGCGCCTATTTTTGGGCGCGGCTGTGTCCGCGGCCTATTTTTGGCACACAGAGGCCCCGCACAAAGTCTGGCCCCATTCCGAGTCGGGCGGATGAACCTGGCCAGCCCCTCCCCCCAAGGCTACAGCCCACCCTTTTTTGGGCATTTTTGCTTCCGACGAACCTGGGGATGCGACCTTCGGGCGCTTATTTTTGGGCACGGCTGTGCCCGCGGCCTATTTTTGGCACACGGAGGCCCCTCGCAAAGTCTGGCCCCATTCCGAGTCCGGCGGATGAACTTGGCCAGCACCACGCCCCAAGGCTATAGCCCACCTGTTTTTTGGGCATTTTTGCGGCGGACGAACTTGGGGACGGGACCTTCGGGCGCTTATTTTTGGGCACGGCTGTGCCCGCTGCCGATTTTTGGCAGACAGAGGCCCCTCGCAAAGTTTGGCCCCATTCCGAGTCCGGCGGACGAACTTGGCCAGCCCCACCCCCCAAGGCTATAGCCCACCCGTTTTTTGGGCATTTCTGCGGCGGACGAACTTAGGGACGGGACCATCGGGCCCTTATTTTTGGGCGCGGCTGTTCCCCTGGCCTATTTTTGGCACATGGAGGCTCCTTACAAAGTCTGGCCCCATTCCGAGCCCGGTGGACAAACTTGGCCAGCCCCACCCCCAAAGGCTATAGCCCACCCGTTTTTTGGGCATTTTTGCGGCGGACGACGTGGGGACCGGACCTTCGGGCGCTTATTTTTGGGCGTGGCTGTGCTCGCTACCTATTTTTGGCACACAGAGGCCCCTCACAAAGTCTGGCCCCATTCCGAGTCCGGCGGACGAACTTGGCCAGCCCCTCCCCCCAAGGCTATAGCCCACCCGTTTTTTGGGCATATTTGCGGCGGACGAACCTGGGGTCGGGAACTTCGGGTGCTTATTTTTGGGCGCGGCTGTGCCCATGAACCTATTTTTGGCACACAGAGGCCACTCGTAAAGTCTGGACCCATTCTGAGTCCGGCGGATGAACTTGGCCAGCCCCATCCCCCAAGGCTATAGCCCACCCGTTTTTGTGGCCTTTTTCCGCTAGACGAAATTGGCGCCCCGGCCTTCGGGCTGTTATTTTTGGGCGCGGCTGTGGCCGTGGCCTATTTTTGGCACACGGATGCCGCTCACAAGATCTCGCCCCATTCCGAGTCCGGTGGACGAACTTGGCCAGCCGCACCCCCCAAGGCTATAGCCCACCCGTTTTTGTGGCCTTTTTCCACTGGACCAACTTGGCGCCCCGGCCTTTAGGTGGTTATTTTTTAGCGCGACTGTGCCCACGGGCTAGTTTTGGCACACAGAGACCCCTCGCAAAGTCTGGCCCCATTCCGAGTCCGGCGGATGAACTTGGCCGGCCCCACCCCCCAAGGCTATAGCCCACCCGTTTTTTCGGCATTTTTGCGGCGGACGAAGTTGGGGACCGGACCTTCGGGCGCGGCTGTGCCTGTGGCATATTTTTGGAACACGGTGGCCCCTCGCAAAGTCTGGCCCCATTCCGAGTCCGGCAGACGAACATGGCCAGCCCCTCCCCCCAAGGCTCTAGCCCACCCGTTTTTTGGGCATTTTTGCGGTGGATGAACTTGGGGACGGGACCTTCGGGTGCTTATTTTTGGGCGCGGCTGTGCCTGCGGCCTATTTTTGGTACACATAGGCCCCTCGCAAAGTCTGGCCCCATTCCGAGTCCGGCGGACAAACTTGGCCAGCCCCTCCCCCCAAGGCTATAGCCCACCCGTTTTTTGGGCATTTTTGCGGCGGACGAACTTGGGGACAGGACCTTCGGGCGCTTATTTTTGGGTACAGCTGCACGCGCGGCCTATTTTTGGCACACGGAGGCCCCTCGTAAAGTCTGGCCCCATTCCGAGTCCGGCGGACGAACTTGGCCAGCCCACCCCCCAAGGCTCTAGCCCACCCGTTTTTTGGGCATTTTTGCGGCGGACGAACTTGGGGACGGGACCTTCAGGGGCTTATTTTTGGGCGCGGCTGCACCCACGGCCTATTTTTTGTACACAGAGGCCCCTTGCAAAGTCTGGCCCCATTCGGAGTCCGGCGTACGAACTTGGCCAGCCCCTCCCCCCAAGGCTATAGCCCACCCGTTTTTTGGGCATTTTTGCGGCGGACGAACATGGGGACCGGACCATCGGGCACATATTTTTGGGTGCCGCTGTGCCCACGGCCTATTTTTGGCACACGGAGGCCCCTCGCAAAGTCTAGCCCCATTTCGAGTCCGGCGGACGAACTTGGCCAGCCCCTCCCCCCAAGGCTATAGCCCACCCGTTTTTGGGCATTTTTGCGGCGGACGAACATGGGGACCAGACCTTCGGGCACTAATTTTTGGGTGTGGCTATGCCCACGGCATATTTTTGGCACACGGAGGCCCCTCGCAAAGTCTGGCCCCATTCCGAGCCCCGGGGACGAACTTGGCCAGCCCCTCCCCCCAAGGCTGTAGCCCACCCGTTTTTTGGGCATTTTTACGGAGGACGAACTTGGGGACCGGACCTTCGGGCGCTTATTTTTGGGCACAGCTGTGCCCGCGGCCTATTTTTGGCACACAGAGGCCCCTCGCAAAGTCTAGCCCCATTCTGAGTCCGGCGGACGAACTTGGCCAGCCCCTCCCCCCAAGGCTATAGCCCACCTGTTTTTTGGGCATTTTTGTGGCGGACGAACTTGGGGACCGGACCTTCGGGCGTTTATTTTTGGGCACAGCTGTGCCCGCGGCCTATTTTTGGCACACGGAGGCCCCTCGCAAAGTCTAGCCCCATTCCGAGTCCGGCGGACGAACTTGGCCAGCCCCTCCCCCCAAGGCTATAGCCCACCTGTTTTTTGGGCATTTTTGCGGCGGACGAACTTGGGGACCGGACCTTCGGGCACATATTTTTGGGCGCAGCTGTGCCCGCGGCCAATTTTTGGCGTACGGAGGCCCCTCGCAAAGTCTGGCCCCATTCCGAGTCCGGCGGACGAACTTGGCCATCCCCCCCCCAAGGCTATAGCCCACCCGGTTTTTGGGCATTTTTGCGGCGGACGAACTTGGGGACCGGACCTTCGGGCACATATTTTTGGGTGCCGCTGTGCCCGCGGCCTATTTTTGGCACACGGAGGCCCCTCGCAAAGTCTAGCCCCATTCCGAGTCCGGCGGACGAACTTGGCCAGCCCCTCCCCCCAAGGCTATAGCCCACCCATTTTTTGGGAATTTTTGCGGTGGACGAACTTGGGGGCCGGACTTTCGGGCGCTTATTTTTGGTCGCGGCTGTGCCCACGGCCTATTTTTGGCACATGGAGGATCCTCGCAAAGTCTGGCCCCATTACGAGTCCGGCGGACGAACTTGGCCAGCCCCTCCCCTAAAGGCTATAGCCCACCCGTTTTTTGGGCATTTTTGCGGGGGATGAACTTGGGGACCGGACCTTCGGGTGCTTATTTTTGGGCGCGGCTGTGTCCGCGGCCTATTTTTGGTACACGGAGGCCCCTCGCAAAGTCTGGCCCCTTTCCGTGTCCGGCGGACGAACTTGGCCAGCCCCTCCCCCCAAGGCTATAGCCCATCCGTTTTTTGGCATTTTTGCGGCGGACGAACTTGGGGACCGGACCATCGGGCGCTTATTTTTGGGTATGGCTATGTCCGCGGCATATTTTTGGCACACGGAGGCCCCTCGCAAAGTCTGGCCCCATTTCGATCCCGGCGGACGAACTTGGCCAGCCCCTCCCCCCAAGGCTATAGCCCACCCGTTTTTGGGCATTTTTGCGGCGGACGAACATGGGGACCAGACCATCGGGCGCTTATTTTTGGTCGTGGCTATGCCCACGGCATATTTATGGCACACAGAGGCCCCTCGCAAAGTCTGGCCCCATTCCGAGTCCGGCGGACGAACTTGGCCAGCCCCTCCCCCCAAGCCTATAGCCCACCCGTTTTTGGGGCATTTTTGCGGCGGACGAACTTGGGGACCAGACCGTCGGGCACTTATTTTTGGGTACGGCTGTGCCCGCGGCCTAATTTTGGCTCACGGAGGCCCCTCGCAAAGTCTTGCCCCATTCCGAGTCCGGCGGACGAACTTGGCCAGCCCCTCCCCCCAAGGCTATAGCCCACCTGTTTTTTGGGCATTTTTGCGGCGGACGAGCTTGGGGACCGGACCTTCGGGTACTTATTTTTGGGCGCGGCCGTGTCCATGGCCTATTTTTGGCACACGGAGTCCCCTCGCAAAGTCTGGCCCCATTCCGAGTCCGGCGGACGAACTTGGCCATACCCCCCCCAAAGCTATATCCCACCCCCTTTTTGGGGATTTTTTAGGAGGAGGAAATTGGGGACCGGACCATAGGGCACCATTTTTTGGGTGCCGCTGTGCCCGCTGGCCTATTTTTGGCACACGGAGGCCCCTCGCAAAGTCTAGCCCCATTCCGAGTCCGGCGGACGAACTTGGCCAGCCCCTCCCCCCAAGGCTATAGCCCACCCATTTTTTGGGAATTTTTGTGGTGGACGAACTTGGGGGCCGGACTTTCGGGCGCTTATTTTTCGTCGCGGCTGTGCCCACGGCCTATTTTTGGCACATAGAGAATCCTCGTAAAGTCTGGCCCCATTACGAGTCCGGCGTACGAACTTGGCCAGCCCCTCCCCCCAAGGCTATAGCCCACCCGTTTTTTGGGCATTTTTGCGGCGGACGAACATGGGGACCGGACCATCGGGCACATATTTTTGGGTGCCGCTGTGCCCACGGCCTATTTTTGGCACACGGAGGCCCCTCGCAAAGTCTAGCCCCATTTCGAGTCCGGCGGACGAACTTGGCCAGCCCCTCCCCCCAAGGCTATAGCCCACCCGTTTTTGGGCATTTTTGCGGCGGACGAACATGGGGACCAGACCTTCGGGCACTAATTTTTGGGCGTGGCTATGCCCACGGCATATTTTTGGCACACGGAGGCCCCTCGCAAAGTCTGGCCCCATTCCGAGCCCCGGGGACGAACTTGGCCAGCCCCTCCCCCCAAGGCTGTAGCCCACCCGTTTTTTGGGCATTTTTACGGAGGACGAACTTGGGGACCGGACCTTCGGGCGCTTATTTTTGGGCACAGCTGTGCCCGCGGCCTATTTTTGGCACACAGAGGCCCCTCGCAAAGTCTAGCCCCATTCTGAGTCCGGCGGACGAACTTGGCCAGCCCCTCCCCCCAAGGCTATAGCCCACCTGTTTTTTGGGCATTTTTGTGGCGGACGAACTTGGGGACCGGACCTTCGGGCACATATTTTTGGGCGCGGCTGTGCCGGCGGCCAATTTTTGGTGTACGGAGGCCCCTCGCAAAGTCTGGCCCCATTCCGAGTCCGGCGGACGAACTTGGCCATCCCCCCCCCAAGGCTATAGCCCACCCGGGGCTGGGCATTTTGCGGCGGACGAACTTGGGGACCGGACCTTCGGGCACATATTTTTGGGTGCCGCTGTGCCCGCGGCTATATTTTTGGCACACGGAGGCCCCTCGCAAAGTCTAGCCCCATTCCGAGTCCGCGGACGAACTTGCCAGCCCTCCCCAACGCTATAGCCCACCCATTTTTTGGGAATTTTTGCGGTGGACGAACTTGGGGGCCGGACTTTCGGGCGCTTATTTTTGGTCGCGGCTGTGCCCACGGCCTATTTTTGGCACATGGAGGATCCTCGCAAAGTCTGGCCCCATTACGAGTCCGGCGGACGAACTTGGCCAGCCCCTCCCCGAAAGGCTATAGCCCACCCGTTTTTTGGGCATTTTTGCGGGGGATGAACTTGGGGACCGGACCTTCGGGTGCTTATTTTTGGGCACGGCTGTGCCCGCGGCCTATTTTTGGTACACGGAGGCCCCTCGCAAAGTCTGGCCCCTTTCCGTGTCCGGCGGACGAACTTGGCCAGCCCCTCCCCCCAAGGCTATAGCCCATCCGTTTTTTGGCATTTTTGCGGCGGACGAACTTGGGGACCGGACCATCGGGCGCTTATTTTTGGGTATGGCTATGTCCGCGGCATATTTTTGGTACACGGAGGCCCCTCGCAAAGTCTGGCCCCATTTCGATCCCGGCGGACGAACTTGGCCAGCCCCTCCCCCCAAGGCTATAGCCCACCCGTTTTTGGGCATTTTTGCGGCGGACGAACATGGGGACCAGACCATCGGGCGCTTATTTTTGGTCGTGGCTATGCCCACGGCATATTTATGGCACACAGAGGCCCCTCGCAAAGTCTGGCCCCATTCCGAGCCCCGCGGACGAACATGGCCAGCCCCTCCCCCCAAGGCTATAGCCCACCCAATTTGTGGGCGTTTTTGCGGCGGACGAACTTGGGGACCGGAACTTCGGGCGCTTATTTTTGAGCGCGTCTGTGCCCGCTGCCTATTTTTGGCACATGGAGGCCCCTCTTAAAGTCTGGCCCCATTCCGAGTCCGGCGGACGAACTTGGCAAGCCCATCCCCCCAAGGCTATAGCCCACCCGTTTTTTGGCCGTTTTTGCGGCGGACGAACTTGGGGACCGGACCTTCGGGCGCTTATTTTTGGGCGCGGCTGTTCCCACGACCTATTTTTGGCGTGGAGGCCCTCGCAAAGTCTGGCCCCATTCCGAGTCCGGCGGACGAACTTGGCCATCCCCCCCCCCAAGGCTATAGCCCACCCGGTTTTTGGGCATTTTTGCGGCGGACGAACTTGGGGACCGGACCTTCGGGCACATATTTTTGGGTGCCGCTGTGCCGCGGCCTATTTTTGCCACACGGAGGCCCCTCGCAAAGTCTAGCCCCATTCCGAGTCCGGCGGACGAACTTGGCCAGCCCCTCCCCCCAAGGCTATAGCCCACCCATTTTTTGGGAATTTTTGCGGTGGACGAACTTGGGGGCCGGACTTTCGGGCGCTTATTTTTGGTCGCGGCTGTGCCCACGGCCTATTTTTGGCACATGGAGGATCCTCGCAAAGTCTGGCCCCATTACGAGTCCGGCGGACGAACTTGGCCAGCCCCTCCCCTAAAGGCTATAGCCCACCCGTTTTTTGGGCATTTTTGCGGGGGATGAACTTGGGGACCGGACCTTCGGGTGCTTATTTTTGGGCGCGGCTGTGCCCGCGGCCTATTTTTGGTACACGGAGGCCCCTCGCAAAGTCTGGCCCCTTTCCGTGTCCGGCGGACGAACTTGGCCAGCCCCTCCCCCCAAGGCTATAGCCCATCCGTTTTTTGGCATTTTTGCGGCGGACGAACTTGGGGACCGGACCATCGGGCGCTTATTTTTGGGTATGGCTATGTCCGCGGCATATTTTTGGCACACGGAGGCCCCTCGCAAAGTCTGGCCCCATTTCGATCCCGGCGGACGAACTTGGCCAGCCCCTCCCCCCAAGGCTATAGCCCACCCGTTTTTGGGCATTTTTGCGGCGGACGAACATGGGGACCAGACCATCGGGCGCTTATTTTTGGTCGTGGCTATGCCCACGGCATATTTATGGCACACAGAGGCCCCTCGCAAAGTCTGGCCCCATTCCGAGTCCGGCGGACGAACTTGGCCAGCCCCTCCCCCCAAGGCTATAGCCCACCCGTTTTTTCGGCATTTTTGCGGCGGACGAACTTGGGGACCAGACCTTCGGGCGCTTATTTTTGGGATCGGCTGAGCCTGCGGCCTATTTTTGGCACACGGAGGCCCCTCGCAAAGTCTGTCCCCATTCCGAGTCCGGCGGACCAACTTGGCCAGCCCCTCCCCCCAAGGCTATAGCCCACCCGTTTTTTGGGCATTTTTGCGGCGGACGAACTTGGGGACCGGACCTTCGGGCACATATTTTTGGGGGCCGCTGTGCCATGACCAATTTTTGGCGTACGGAGGCCCCTCGCAAAGTCTGGCCCCATTCCGAGTCCGGCGGACGAACTTGGCCAGCCCCTCCCCCCAAGGCTATAGCCCACCCGGTTTTTGGGCATTTTTGCGGCGGACGAACTTGGGGACCGGACCTTCGGGCACATATTTTTGGGTGCCGCTGTGCCCGCGGCCTATTTTTGGTACACGGAGGCCCCTCGCAAAGTCTAGCCCCATTCCGAGTCCGGCGGACGAACTTGGCCAGCCCCTCCCCCCAAGGCTATAGCCCACCCATTTTTTGGGAATTTTTGTGGTGGACGAACTTGGGGGCCGGACTTTCGGGCGCTTATTTTTCGTCGCGGCTGTGCCCACGGCCTATTTTTGGCACATAGAGAATCCTCGTAAAGTCTGGCCCCATTACGAGTCCGGCGGACGAACTTGGCCAGCCCCTCCCCTCAAGGCTATAGCCCACCCGTTTTTTGGGCATTTTTGCGGGGGATGAACTTGGGGACCGGACCTTCGGGTGCTTATTTTTGGGCACGGCTGTGCCCGCGGCCTATTTTTGGCACACGGAGGCCCCTCACAATGTCTGGCCCCATTCCGATTCCGGCGGACGAACTTGGCCAGCACCTCCCCCCAAGGCTATAGCCCACCCGTTTTTTGGAAATTTTTGTGGCGGACGAACTTGGGGACCAGACCTTCGGGGACTTATTTTTGGACGCGGCTGTGCCCGTGACCTATTTTTGGCACACGTAGGTCCCTTACAAAGTCTGGCCCCATTCCGAGTCCGGCGGACGAACTTGGCCAGCCCCTCCCCCCAAGGCTATAGCCCACCCGTTTTTTGGGCATTTTTGTGGCGGACGAAATTGGGGACCGGACCATCGGGCACTTATTTTTGGGCGCGGCTGTGCCCGCGGCCTAGTTTTGGGACGCGGAGGCCCCTCGCAATGTCTGGCCCCATTCCGAGTCCGGCGGACGAAATTGGCCATCCCCTCCCCCCAAGCCTATAGCCCACCCATTTTTTGGGCATTTTTGCGGCGGGCGAACTTGGGGACCGAACCTTCGGGCACTTATTTTTGGGCACGGCTGTGCCCGTGGCCTATTTTTGGCACACGGAGGCCCCTCGCAAAGTCTGGCCCCATTCCGAGTCCGGCGGACGAACTTGGCCAGCCCCTCCAACCAAGGCTATAGCCCACCCGTTTTTTGGGCATTTTTGCTGCGGACGAACTTCGGGACGGGACCTTCGGGCACTTATTTTTGGGCGCGGCTATACCCGCGGCCTTTATTTGGCACACGGAGGCCCCTCGCAATGTCTAGCCCCATTCCGAGTCTGGCGGACGAACTTGGCCAGCCCCTCCCCCCATGGCTATAGCCCACCCGTTTTTTGGGCATTTTTGCGGCGGACGAATTTGGGGACCGGACCTTCGGGCGCTTATTTTTGGGCGCGGCTGTGTCCGCGGCCTATTTTTGATACAAGGAGGCCCCTCGCAAAGTCTGGCCCCATTCCGAGTCCGGCGGACGAACTTGGCCAGCCCCTCCCCCCAAGGCTATAGCCCACCCTTTTTTTGGGCATTTTTGCGGCGGACGAACTTGGGGACGGGTCCTTCGGGCGCCTATTTTTGGGCGCGGCTGTGACCACGACCTAGTTTTGGCACACAGAGGCCCCTCGCAAAGTCTGGCCCCATTCCGAGTCCGGCGGACGAACTTGGCCAGCCCCACCCCCCAAGGCCATTGCCCACCCGTTTTTTGGGCATTTTTACGGCAGACGAACATGGGGACAGGACCTTCAGGCGCTTATTTTTGGGCGCGGCTGTGGCCGATGCCTATTTTTGGCACACGAGGCCCCTCGCAAAGTCTAACCCCATTCCGAGTCCGGCGGACGAACTTGGCCAGCTCCTCCCCCCAAGGCTATAGCCCACCCGTTTTTTGGGCATTTTTACGGCGGACGAACTTGGGGACCGGACCTTCGGGTGCGGCTGAGCACGGGGCCTATTTTTGGCACACGGAGGCCCCTCGCAAAGTCTGGCCCCATTCCGAGTCCGGCAGACGAACTTGGCCAGCCCCTCCCCCCAAGGTTATAGCCCACCCGTTTTTTGGGCATTTTTACCGAGGACGAACTTGGGGACCGGACCTTTGGGCGCTTATTTTTGGGTACGGCAGTGCCCGCGGCCAATTTTTGGTACACGGAGGCCCCTCGCAAAGTCTGGCCGCATTCCGAGTCCGGTGGACGAACTTGGCCAGCCCCACCCCCCAAGGCTATAGCCCACCCGTTTTTGTGGCCTTTTTCTGCTGGACGAACTTCGCGCCGCGGCCTTCGGGCGGGTATTTTTGGGCGCGGCTGTGTCCGCGGCCTATTTTTGGCACACGGAGGCGCCTCGCAAAGTTTCGTGCCATTCCGAGTCCGGCGGACGAAGTTGGCCAGCCCCACCCCCCAAGGCTATAGCCCACCCGTTTTTGTGGCCTTTTTCCGCTGGACGAACTTGGCGCCCCGGCCTTCGGGCGGGTATTTTTGGGCGCGGCTGTGCCCGCGGCCTATATTTGGCACACGGAGGCGCCTCGCAAAGTCTCGCGCCATTCCGAGTCCGGCGGCCGAAGTCGGCCGGCCCCACCCTCCAAGGCTATAGCCCACCCGTTTTTGTGGCCTTTTACCGCTGGACGAACATGGCGCCCCGGCCTTCGGGATGGTAATTTTGGGCGCGGCTGTGCCCGCGGCCTATTTTTGGCACACGGAGGCGCCTCCAAAAGTCTCGCGCCATTCCGGGTCCGGCGGACGAAGTGGGCCAGCCCCACCCCCCAAGGCTATAGCCCACCCTTTTTTATGCCCTTTTTCCGCTGGACGAACTTGGCGCCCCGGCCATCGGGAGGGTAGTTTTGGGTGCGACTGTGCCCGCGGCTTAGTTTTGGGACACGGAGGCGCCTCGCAGAGTCTCGCGCCATTCCGAGTCCGGCGGACGAAGTTTGCCAGCCCCACCCCCCAAGGCTATTGCCCACCCGTTTTTGTGGCCTTTTTCCGCTGGACGAACTTGGCGCCCCGGCCTTCGGGCGGGTATTTTTGGGCGCGGCTGTGTCCGCGGCCTAGTTTTGGCACACGGAGGCGCCTCGCAAAGTCTCGCGGCATTCCGAGTCCGCCGGACGAAGTTGGCCAGCCCCACCCCGCAAGGCTATAGCCCACCCGGTTTTGTGGACTTTTACCGCTGGACGAACTTGGAGCCCCGGCCTTCGGGCGGGTATTTTTTGGGCGCGGCTGTGCCCGCGGCCTATTTTTGGCACACGTAGACGCCTCGCAAAGTCTCGAGCCATTCCGAGTCCGGCGGACGAAGTTGGCCAGCCCCACCCCCCAAGGCTATAGCCCACCCGTTTTTGTGGCCTTTTTCCGCTGGACGAACTTGGCGCCCCGGCCTTCGGGCAGGTATTTTTGGGCGCGGCTGTGCCCGCGGCCTATTTTTGTCACACGGAGGCACCTCGCAAAGTCTCGAGCCATTCCGAGTCCGGCGGACGAAGTTGGCCAGCCCCACCCCCCAAGGCTATAGCCCACCCGTTTTTGTGGCCTTTTTCCGCTGGACGAACTTGGCGCCCAGGCCTTCGGGCAGGTATTTTTGGGCGCGGCTGTGCCCGCGGTCTATTTTTGTCACACGGAGGCGCCTCGCAATGTCTCGAGCCATTCCGAGTCCGGCGGACGAAGTTGGCCAGCCCCACCCCCCAAGGCTATAGCCCACCCGTTTTTGTGGTCTTTTTCCACTGGACGAACTTGGCGCCCCGGCCTTCGGGCGGTTATTTTTGGGCGCGGCTGTGCCCGCGGCCTATTTTTGGCACACGGAGGCCCCTCGCAAAGTCTCGCGCCATTCTGAGTCCGGCGGACTAAGTTGGCCAGCCCCACCCCCCAAGGCTATAGCCCACCCGTTTTTGTGGCCTTTTTCCGCTGGACGAACTTGGCGCCCCGGCCGTCGGGCGGTTATTTTTTAGTGCGGCTGTGCCCGCAGCCTATTTTTGGAAAACGGAGGGCCCTCG
This sequence comes from Citrus sp. QX-2021, assembly GCA_030444885.1. Classification (NCBI taxonomy): domain Eukaryota; kingdom Viridiplantae; phylum Streptophyta; class Magnoliopsida; order Sapindales; family Rutaceae; genus Citrus; species Citrus sp. QX-2021. The sequence goes on along the minus strand of JAUJEF010000419.1, from coordinate 18,751 downwards.
CAAAGTCTCTCCCCATTCCGAGTCCGGCGGACGAAGTTGGCAAGCCCCACCCCCCAAGGCTATAGCCCACCCGTTTTTGTGGCCTTTTTCCGCTGGACGAACTTGGCGCCCCGGCCTTCGGGCAGTTATTTTTGGGTGCGGCTGTGTCCGCAGCCTATTTTTCACACACGGAGACCCCTCGCAAAGTCTCGCGCCATTCCGAGTCCGGCGGACGAAGTCGGCCAGCCCCACCCCCCAAGGCTATTACCCACCCGTTTTTGTGGCCTTTTTCCGCTGGACGAACTTGGCGCCCCGGCCTTCGGGTGGTTATTTTTGGGCGTGGCTGTGTCCGCGGCCTATTTTTGTCACACGGAGGCCCCTCGCAAAGTCTCGCGCCATTCCAAGTCCGGCGGACAAAGTGGGACAGCCCCACCCCCCGAGGCTATAGCCCACCCGTTTTTGTGGCCTTTTACCGCTGGACGAACTTGGCGCCCCGGCCTTCGGGAGGGTAATTTTGGGCGCGGCTGTGCCCGCGGCCTATTTTTGGCACACGGAGACGCCTCCCAAAGTCTCGTGCCATTCCGGGTCCGGGGGACGAAGTTGGCCAGCCCCACCCCCCAAGGCTATAGCCCACCCGTTTTTATGCCCTTTTTCCACCGTACGAACTTGGCGCCCCGGCCATCGGGAGGGTAGTTTTGGGTGCGGCTGTGCCCGCGGCCTAGTTTTGGGACACGGAGGCGCCTCGCAGAGTCTCGCGCCATTCCGAGTCCGGCGGATGAAGTTTCCCAGCCCCACCCCCCAAGGCTATTGCCCACCCATTTTTGTGGCCTTTTTCCGCTGGACGAACTTGGCGCCCGGGCCTTCGGGCGGGTATTTTTGGGCGCGGCTGTGTCCACGGCCTAGTTTTGGCACACGGAGGCGCCTCGCAAAGTCTCGCGGCATTCCGAGTCCGGCGGACGAAGTTGGCCAGCCCCACCCCGCAAGGCTATAGCCCACCCGGTTTTGTGGAATTTTACCGCTGGACGAACTTGGCGCCCTGGCCTTCGGGCGGGTATTTTTGGACGTGGCTGTGCCCGCTGCCTATTTTTGGCACACGTAGATGCCTCGCAAAGTCTCGAGCCATTCTGACTCCGGCGGACGAAGTTGGCCAGCCCCACCCCCCAAGGCTATAGCCCACCCGTTTTTGTGGCCTTTTTCCGCTGGACGAACTTGGCGCCCCGGCCTTCGGGCAGGTATTTTTTGGGCGTGGCTGTGCCCGCGGCCTATTTTTGTCACACGGAGGCACCTCGCAAAGTCTCGAGTCATTCCGAGTCCGGCGGACGAACGTCGCCCGCGCCCCCAACCAAGGCTATAGCCCACCCGTTTTTTGGCCATTTTGCCGCTGGGGTGTTTTGGCACCACGATCTTCGGGTGCTTATTTTTGGGAGCGGCTTTGCCCGCGGCTTATTTTTGGCACCCCGAGGCCCCTCGCAAAGGCTTGCCCCATTCCGAGTCCGGCGGACGAACTTCGCCCGCGCCCCTCACCAAGGCTATAGCCCACCCGTTTTTTGGCCATTTTTCCGCTGGGGGGTTTTGGCACCACGACCTTCGGGCGCGGCTTTGTTCGCGGCTTATTTTCGGCACCCCGAGGCCCCTCGCAAAGTCTCGCCCCATTCCAAGTCCGAGTGGACGACGTCGCCAGCGCCCCTACCAAGGCTATAGCCCACCCGTTTTTGGCCATTTTTCATGGGGGTTATGGCACCACGACCTTCGGGCGCTTATTTTTGGGCGCGGCTTTTCCGCAGCTTATTTTTGGCACCCCGAGGCCCCTCGCAAGTCTCACCCCATTCTGAGTCCGGCGGACGAACTTTGCCCGCGCTCCCCACCAAGGCTATAGCCCACCCGTTTTTTGACCATTTTTCAGCTGGGGGTTTTGGCACCACGACCTTCGGGTGCTTATTTTTGGGGGCGGCTTTGCCCGCGGCTTATGTTTGGTACCCCGAGGCCCCTCGCAAAGTCTCGCCCCATTCCGAGTCCGGCGGACGAACTTCGCCCGCGGCCCCCACCAAGGCTATAGCCCACCCGTTTTTTGGCCATTTTTCAGCTGGGGGGTTTTGGCACCACGATGTTCGGGCGCTTATTTTTGGGCGCGGCTTTTCCCGCGGCTTATTTTTGGCACCCCGAGGCCCCTCGCAAAGTCTCGCCCCATTCCGAGTCCGGCGGACGAACTTCGCCCACGCCCCCCACCAAGGCTATAGCCCACCCGTTTTTTGGCCATTTTTCCGCTGGGGGGTTTTGGCACCACGACCTTCGGGCGCGGCTTTGTTCGCGGCTTATTTTCGGCACCCCGAGGCCCCTCGCAAAGTCTCGCCCCATTCCAAGTCCGACGGACGAACGCCGCCAGCCAGCTTCCGATCTAGGCTATAGCCCACCCGTTTTTTGGCCATTTTTCCGCTGCGGGGTTTTGGCACCACGACCTTCGGGCGCTTATTTTTTGGGCACGGCTTTGCCCGCGGCTTATTTTTGGCAACCCGAGGCCCCTCGCAAAGTCTCGCCCCATTCCGAGTCCGGCGGACGAACATCACCCGCGCCCCCCACCAAGGCTATAGCCCACCCGTTTTTTGGCCATTTTTCCGCTGGGGGGTTTTGGCACCACGACCTTCGGGCGCGGCTTTGTTCGCGGCTTATTTTCGGCACCCCGAGGCCCCTCGCAAAGTCTCGCCCCATTCCAAGTCCGGCGGACGAACGTCGCCCGCGCCCCTACCAAGGCTATAGCCCACCCGTTTTTTGGCCATTTTTCCGCTGGGGGGTTATGGCACCACGACCTTCGGGGGGTTATTTTTGGGTACGGCTGTGCCCGCGGCCTATTTTTGGCACGCGGAGGTCGCTCGCAAATTCTCGCCCCATTCCGAGTCCGGCTGACGAAGTTGGCCAGCTCCTCCCCCCAAGGCTATAGCCCACCCGTTTTTTGGCCATTTTTCCGCTGGGGGGTTTCGGCGCGCCGACCTTCGGGGGGTTATTTTTTGGCGCGGCTGTGCCCGCGGCCTATTTTTGGCACGCGGAGGCGCCTCACAATGTCTCGCACCATTCCTAGTCCGGCGGACGAAGTCGGCCAGCCCCACCCCCCAAGGCTATAGCCCACCCGTTTTTGTGGCCTTTTTCCGCTGGACGAACTTGGCGCCCCGGCCTTCGGGCAGGTATTTTTTGGCGCGGCTGTGCCCGCGGTCTATTTTTGGCACACGGAGGCGCCGCACAATGTCTCGCACCATTCCTAGTCTGGCGGACGAAGTCGGCCAGCCCCACCCCCCAAGGCTATAGCCCACCCGTTTTTGTGGTTTTTTTCCGCTGGACGAACTTGGCGCCCCAGCATTCGGTCGGTTATTTTTGGGCGCGGCTGTTTCCGCGGCATATTTTTGGCACACGGAGGCGCCTCGCAAAGTCTCGCACCATTCCGAGTCCGGAGGGCGAAGTGGGCCAGCCCCACCCCCCAAGGCTATAGCCCACCCGTTTTTGTGGCCTTTTTCCGCTGGACGAACTTGGCGCCCCGGCCTTCGGGCTGGTATTTTTGGGCGCGGCTCTGTCCGCGGCCTATTTTATGGACACGGAGGCTCCTCGCAAAGTCCCGCGCCATTCCGAGTCCGGCGGACGAAGTTGACCAGCCCCACCCCCCAAGGCTATAGCCCACCCGTTTTTGTGGCCTTTTTTCGCTCGACGAACTTCGCGCCCCGGCCTTCGGGCGGGTATTTTTGGACGCGGCTGTGTCCGCGGCCTTATTTTTGGCACACGGAGGTGCCTCACAATGTCTCGCACCATTCCGAGTCCGGCGGACGAAGTGGGCCACCCCACCCCCCAAGGCTATAGCCCACCCGTTTTTGTGGCCTTTTTCCGCTGGACGCACTTGGCGCCCCGGCCTTCGGGCGGATATTTTTGGGCGCGGCTGTGCCCGCGGCGTTGGTTTGGGACACGGAGGTGCCTCGCAAGGTCTCGCGCCATTCCGAGTCCGGCGGACGAAGTTGGCCATCCCCACCCCCCCAAGCTATAGCCCACCCGGGTTTGTGGCCTTTTACCGCTGGACGAACTTGGCGCCCCGGCCTTCGGGCGGGTATTTTTGGGCGCGGCTGTGTCCGCAGCCTATTTTTTGCACACGGAGGTTCCTCGCAAAGTCTCGCGCCATTCCGAGTCCGGCGGACGAAGTGTGCCAGCCCCACCCCCCAAGGCTATAGCCCACTCGTTTTTGTGGCCTTTTTCCGCTGGAGGAACTTGGCGCCCCGGCCTTCGGGCAAGTATTTTTGGACGCGGCTGTGCCCGCGGCCTATTTTTGGCACGCGGAGGCACCTCGCAACGTCTCGCGCCATTCCGAGTCCGGCGGACGAAGTTGGTCAGCCCCACCCCCCAAGGCTATAGCCCACCCGTTTTTGTGGCCTTTTGCCGCTGGACGAACTTGGCGCCCCAGCATTCGGGCGGGTATTTTTGGACGCGGCTGTGTCCGCGGCGTAGTTTTGGTACACGGAGGTGCCTCGCAAGGTCTCGCGCCATTCCGAGTCCGGCGGACGAAGTTGGCCATCCCCACCCCCCAAGGCTATAGCCCACCCGTTTTTGTGGCCTTTTACCGCTGGACGAACTTGGCGCCCCGGCCTTCGGGCGGGTATTTTTGGGCGCGGCTGTGTCCGCGGCCTATTTTTTGCACACGGAGGTTCCTCGCAAAGTCTCGCGCCATTCCGAGTCCGGCGGACGAAGTTGACCAGCCCCACCCCCCAAGGCTATAGCCCACCCGTTTTTGTGGCCTTTTTCCGCTAGATGAACTTGGCGCCCCGGCCTTCGGGCGAGTATTTTTGGACGCGGCTGTGCCCGCGGCCTATTTTTGGCACGCGGAGGCACCTCGCAAAGTCTCGCGCCATTCCGAGTCCGGCGGACGAAGTTGGTCAACCCGACCCCCCAAGGCTATAGCCCACCCGTTTTTGTGGCCTTTTGCCGCTGGACGAACTTGGCGCCCCAGCATTCGGGCGGGTATTTTTGGACGCGGCTGTGTCCGCGGCGTAGTTTTGGTACACGGAGGTGCCTCGCAAGGTCTCGCGCCATTCCGAGTCCGGCGGACGAAGTTGGCCATCCCCACCCCCCAAAGCTATAGCCCACTCGTTTTTGTGGCCTTTTACCGCTGGACGAACTTGGCGCCCCGGCCTTCGGGCGGGTATTTTTGGGCGCGGCTGTGTCCGCGGCCTATTTTTTGCACACGGAGGTTCCTCGCAAAGTCTCGCGCCATTCCGAGTCCGGCGGACGAAGTGTGCCAGCCCCACCCCCCAAGGCTATAGCCCACTCGTTTTTGTGGCCTTTTTCCGCTGGATGAACTTGGCGCCCCGGCCTTCGGGCAAGTATTTTTGGACGCGGCTGTGCCCGCGGCCTATTTTTGGCACGCGGAGGCACCTCGCAACGTCTCGCGCCATTCCGAGTCCGGCGGACGAAGTTGGTCAGCCCCACCCCCCAAGGCTATAGCCCACCCGTTTTTGTGGCCTTTTGCCGCTGGACGAACTTGGCGCCCCAGCATTCGGGCGGGTATTTTTGGACGCGGCTGTGTCCGCGGCGTAGTTTTGGTACACGGAGGTGCCTCGCAAGGTCTCGCGCCATTCCGAGTCCGGCGGACGAAGTTGGCCATCCCCACCCCCCAAGGCTATAGCCCACCCGTTTTTGTGGCCTTTTACCGCTGGGCCGAACTTGGCGCCCGGACTTCGGGCGGGTATTTTTGGTCGCGGCTGTGTCCGCGGCGTATTTTTTGCACACGGAGGTTCCTCGCAACGTCTCGCGCCATTCCGAGTCCGGCGGACGAAGTTGACCAGCCCCACCCCCCAAGGCTATAGCCCACCCGTTTTTGTGGCCTTTTCCGCTAGATGAACTTGGCGCCCGGCCTTGGGCGAGTATTTTTGGACGCGGCTGTGCCCGCGGCCTATTTTTGGCACGCGGAGGCACCTCGCAAAGTCTCGCGCCATTCCGAGTCCGGCGGACGAAGTTGGTCAACCCGACCCCCCAAGGCTATAGCCCACCCGTTTTTGTGGCCTTTTGCCGCTGGACGAACTTGGCGCCCCAGCATTCGGGCGGGTATTTTTGGACGCGGCTGTGTCCGCGGCGTAGTTTTGGTACACGGAGGTGCCTCGCAAGGTCTCGCGTCATTCCGAGTCCGGCGGACGAAGTTGGCCATCCCCACCCCCCAAAGCTATAGCCCACCCGTTTTTGTGGCCTTTTTCCGCTAGATGAACTTGGCGCCCCGGCCTTCGGGCGAGTATTTTTGGACGCGGCTGTGCCCGCGGCCTATTTTTGGCACGCGGAGGCACCTCGCAAAGTCTCGCGCCATTCCGAGTCCGGCGGACGAAGTTGGTCAGCCCCACCCCCCAAGGCTATAGCCCACCCGTTTTTGTGGCCTTTTGCCGCTGGACGAACTTGGCGCCCCAGCATTCGGGCGGGTATTTTTGGACGCGGCTGTGTCCGCGGCGTAGTTTTGGTACACGGAGGTGCCTCGCAAAGTCTCGCGCCATTCCGAGTCCGGCGGACGAAGTGGGCCAGCCCCACCCCCCAAGGCTATAGCCCACCCGTTTTTCTGGCCTTTTTCCGCTGGACGAACATGGCGCCCCGGCCTTCGGGCGGGTCTTTTTGGGCGCGGCTGTGCCCGTGGACTATTTTTGGCACACGGAGGCGCCTCGCAAAGTCTCGCGCCATTCTGAGTCCGGCGGACGAAGTTGACCAGCCCCACCCCCCAAGGCTATAGCCCACCCGTTTTTGTGGTTTTTTTCCGCTGGACGAACTTGGCGCCCCAGCATTCGGGCGGGTATTTTTGGATGCGGCTGTGCCCGCGGCCTATTTTTGGCACACGGAGGCGCCTCGCAAAGTCTCGCGCCATTCCGAATCCGGCGGACGAAGTTGGCCAGCCCCACCCCCCAAAGTTATATAGCCCACCCGTTTTTGTGGCCTTTTACCGCTGGACGAACTTGGCGCCCCAGCATTCGGGCGGGTATTTTTGGACGCGGCTGTGCCCGAGGCCTATTTTTGGTACACGAAGGCGCCTCGCAAAGTCTCGTGCAATTCCGAGTCCGGCGGACGAAGTGGGCCAGCCCCACCCCCCAAAGCTATAGCCCACCCGTTTTTATGGCCTTTTACCACTGGACGAACTTCGCGCCCCGGCCTTCGGGCAGGTATTTTTGGGCGCGGCTGTGCCCGCGGCCTATTTTTTGCACATGGAGGTGCCTCGCAAAGTCTCGCGCCATTCCGAGTCCGGCGGACGAAGTGGGCCAGCGCCACCCCCCAAGGATATAGCCCACTCGTTTTTCTGGACTTTTTCCGCTGGACGAACATGGCGCCCCGGCCTTCGGGCAGGTATTTTTGGGCGCGGCTGTGCCCGCGGCCTATTTTTGGCACACGGAGGTGCCTCCTAAAGTCTCGCGCCATTCCGAGTCCGGCAGACGAAGTAGGCCAGCCCCACCCCCCAAGGCTATAGCCCACCCGTTTTTGTGGCCTTTTTCCGCTGGACGAACGTGGCGACCCGGCCTTCAGGTGGGTATTTTTGGGCGCGGCTGTGCCCGCGGCCTATTTTTGGCACGCGGAGGCGCCTCGCAAAGTCTCGCGCCATTCCGAGTCCGGCAGACGAAGTGGGCCAGCCCCACCCCCCAAGGCTATAGCCCACCCGTTTTTGTGGCCTTTTTCCGCTGGACGAACTTGGCGCCCCGGCCTTCGGGCGGGTATTTGTGTGCGCGGCTGTGTCCGCGTCCTATTTTTGGCACGCGGAGGCGCCTCGCAAAGTCTCGCGCCATTCCGAGTCCGGCGGACGAAGTTGGCCAGCCCCACCCCCCAACGCTATAGCCCACCCGTTTTTGTGGCCTTTTTCCGCTGGACGAACTTGGCGCCCCAGCATTCGGGCGGGTATTTTTGGGCGCGGCTGTGCCCGCGGCCAATTTTTGTCACACAAAGGTGCCTCGCAAAGTCTCGCGCCATTCTGAGTGCGGCGGACGAAGTTGGCCTGCCCCACCTCCCAAAGCTACAGCCCACCCGTTTTTGTGGCCTTTTACCGCTGGACGAACTCGGCGCCCCGGCTTTCGGGCGGGTATTTTTGGGCGCGGCTGTGCCCGCGGCCTATTTTTTGCACATGGAGGTGCCTCGCAAAGTCTCGCGCCATTCCGAGTCCGGCGGACGAAGTGGGCCAGCGCCACCCCCCAAGGATATAGCCCACTCGTTTTTCTGGACTTTTTCCGCTGGACGAACATCGCGCCCCGGCCTTCGGGCGGGTATTTTTGGGCGCGGCTGTGCCCGCGGCCTATTTTTGGCACACGGAGGCACCTCGCCAAGTCTCGCGCCATTTCGAGTCCGGCGGACGAAGTTGGCCAGCCCCACCCCCCAAGGCTATAGCCCACCCGTTTTTGTGGCCTTTTTCCGCTGGACGAACGTGGCGCCCCGGCCTTCGGGCGGGTATTTTTGGGCGCGGCTGTGCCCGCGGCCTATTTTTGGCATGCGGAGGCGCCTCGCAAAGACTCGCGCCATTCCGAGTCCGGCGGACGAAGTTGGCCAGCCCCACCCCCCAAGGCTATAGCCCACCCGTTTTTGTGGCCTTTTTCCGCTGGAAGAACTTGGCGCCCCGGCCTTCGGGCGGGTATTTTTGAGCGCGGCTGTGCCCGCGGCCTATTTTTGGCACGCGGAGGCACCTCGCAAAGTCTCGCGCCATTCCGAGTCCGGCGGACGAAGTTGGTCAGCCCCACCCCCCAAGGCTATAGCCCACCCGTTTTTGTGGCCTTTTGCCGCTGGACGAACTTGGCGCCCCAGCATTCGGGCGGGTATTTTTGGACGCGGCTGTGCCCGCGGCGTAGTTTTGGTACACGGAGGTGCCTCGCAAAGTCTCGCGCCATTCCGAGTCCGGCGGACGAAGTTGGCCAGCCCCACCCCCCAAGGCTATAGCCCACTCGTTTTTCTGGACTTTTTCCGCTGGACGAACATGGCGCCCCGGCCTTCGGGCAGGTATTTTTGGGCGCGGCTGTACCCGCGGCCTATTTTTGGCACCCGGAGGCACCTCGCCAAGTCTCGCGCCATTTCGAGTCCGGCGGACGAAGTTGGCCGGCCCCACCCCCCAAGGCTATAGCCCACCCGTTTTTGTGGCCTTTTTCCGCTGGACGAACGTGGCGCCCCGGCCTTCGGGCAGGTATTTTTGGGCGCGGCCGTGCCCGCGGCCTATTTTTGGCACGCGGAGGCGCCTCGCAAAGTCTCGCGCCATTCCGAGTCCGGCGGACGAAGTTGGCCAGCCCCACCCCCCAAGGCTATAGCCCACCCGTTTTTGTGGCCTTTTTCCGCTGGACGAACTTGGCGCCCCAGCATTCGGGCGGGTATTTTTGGGCGCAGCTGTGCCCGCGGCCTATTTTTGGCACACGGAGGTGCCTCGCAAAGTCTCGAGCCATTCTGAGTCCGGCGGACGAAGTTGGCCTGCCCCACCTCCCAAAGCTATAGCCCACCCATTTTTGTGGCCTTTTACCGCTGGACGAACTCGGCGCCCCGGCCTTGGGGTGGGTATTTTTGGGCGCGGCTGTGCCCGCGGCCTATTTTTTGCACATGGAGGTGCCTCCCAAAGTCTCGCGCCATTCCGAGACCGGCGGTAGCCGCGGGCCATCCCCACCCCCCAAGGCTATAGCCCACTCGTTTTTCTGGACTTTTTCCGCTGGACGAACATGGCGCCCCGGCCTTCGGGCAGGTATTTTTGGGCGCGGCTGTGCCCGCGGCCTATTTTTGGCACACGGAGGTGCCTCCTAAAGTCTCGCGCCATTCCGAGTCCGGCAGACGAAGTGGGCTAGCCCCACCCCCCAAGGCTATAGCCCACCCGTTTTTGTGGCCTTTTTCCGCTGGACGAACGTGGCGACCCGGCCTTCGAGCGGGTATTTTTGGGCGCGGCTGTGCCCGCGGCCTATTTTTGGCACGCGGAGGCGCCTCGCAAAGTCTCGCGCCATTCCGAATCCGGCAGACGAAGTGGGCCAGCCCCACCCCCCAAGGCTATAGCCCACCCGTTTTTGTGGCCTTTTTCCGCTGGACGAACTTGGCGCCCCGGCCTTCGGGCGGGTATTTGTGTGCGCGGCTGTGTCCGCGGCCTATTTTTGGCACGCGGAGTCACCTCGCAAAGTCTCGCGCCATTCCGAGTCCGGCGGACGAAGTTGGCCAGCCCCACCCCCCAACGCTATAGCCCACCCGTTTTTGTGGCCTTTTTCCGCTGGACGAACTTGGCGCCCCAGCATTCGGGCGGGTATTTTTGGGCGCGGCTGTGCCCGCGGCCAATTTTTGTCACACAAAGGTGCCTCGCAAAGTCTCGCGCCATTCTGAGTCCGGCGGACGAAGTTGGCCTGCCCCACCTCCCAAAGCTACAGCCCACCCATTTTTGTGGCCTTTTACCGCTGGACGAACTCGGCGCCCCGGCTTTCGGGCAGGTATTTTTGGGCGCGGCTGTGCCCGCGGCCTATTTTTTGCACATGGAGGTGCCTCGCAAAGTCTCGCGCCATTCCGAGTCCGGCGGACGAAGTGGGCCAGCGCCACCCCCCAAGGATATAGCCCACTCGTTTTTCTGGACTTTTTCCGCTGGACGAACATCGCGCCCCGGCCTTCGGGCGGGTATTTTTGGGCGCAGCTGTGACCGCGGCCTATTTTTGGCACACGGAGGTGCCTCGTAAAGTCTCGCGCCATTCCGAGTCCGGCGGACGAAGTGGGCCAGCCCCACCCCCAAGGCTATAGACCACCCGTTTTTGTGGCCTTTTTCCGCTGGACGAATTTGGCGCCCCGGCCTTCGGGCAGGTATTTTTGGGTGCGGCACTGCCCGCGGCCTATTTTTAGCACACGGAGGTGCCTCGCAAAGTCTCGCGCCATTCCGAGTCCGGCGGACGAAGTCGGCCAGCCCCACCCCCCAAGGCTATAGCCCACCCGTTTTTGTGGCCTTTTTCCGCTGGACGAACTTGGCGCCCCAGCATTCGGTCGGGTATTTTTGGGCGCGGCTGTGCCCGAGGCCTATTTTTGGCACACGGAGGCGCCTCGCAAAGTCTCGCGCCATTCCGAGTCCGGCGGACGAAGTTGGCCAGCCCCACCCCCCAACGCTATAGCCCACCCGTTTTTGTGGCCTTTTTCCGCTGGACGAACGTGGCGACCCGGCCTTCGGGCGGGTATTTTTGGGCGCGGCTGTGCCCGCGGCCTATTTTTGGCACGCGGAGGCGCCTCGCAAAGTCTCGCGCCATTCCGAGTCCGGCAGACGAAGTGGCCCAGCCCCACCCCCCAAGGCTATAGCCCACCCGTTTTTGTGGCCTTTTTCCGCTGGACGAACTTGGCGCCCCGGCCTTCGGGCGGGTATTTGTGTGCGCGGCTGTGTCCGCGGCCTATTTTTGGCACGCGGAGGCGCCTTGCAAAGTCTCGCGCCATTCCGAGTCCGGCGGACGAAGTTGGCCAGCCCCACCCCCCAACGCTATAGCCCACCCGTTTTTGTGGCCTTTTTCCGCTGGACGAACTTGGCGCCCCAGCATTCGGGCGGGTATTTTTGGGCGCGGCTGTGCCCGCGGCCAATTTTTGTCACACAAAGGTGCCTCGCAAAGTCTCGCGCCATTCTGAGTCCGGCGGACGAAGTTGGCCTGCCCCACCTCCCAAAGCTACAGCCCACCCGTTTTTGTGGCCTTTTACCGCTGGACGAACTCGGCGCCCCGGCTTTCGGGCGGGTATTTTTGGGCGCGGCTGTGCCCGCGGCCTATTTTTTGCACATGGAGGTGCCTCGCAAAGTCTCGCGCCATTCCGAGTCCGGCGGACGAAGTGGGCCAGCGCCACCCCCCAAGGATATAGCCCACTCGTTTTTCTGGACTTTTTCCGCTGGACGAACATCGCGCCCCGGCCTTCGGGCGGGTATTTTTGGGCGCGGCTGTGACCGCGGCCTATTTTTGGCACACGGAGGTGCCTCGTAAAGTCTCGCGCCATTCCGAGTCCGGCGCACGAAGTTGGCCAGCCCCACCCCCAAGGCTATAGCCCACCCGTTTTTGTGGCCTTTTTCCGCTGGACGAATTTGGCGCCCCGGCCTTCGGGCAGGTATTTTTGGGTGCGGCACTGCCCGCGGCCTATTTTTAGCACACGGAGGTGCCTCGCAAAGTCTCGCGCCATTCCGAGTCCGGCGGACGAAGTTGGCCAGCCCCACCCCCCAAGGCTATAGCCCACCCGTTTTTGTGGCTTTTTTCCGCTGGACGAACTTGGCGCCCCAGCATTCGGTCGGGTATTTTTGGGCGCGGCTGTGCCCGAGGCCTATTTTTGGCACACGGAGGCGCCTCGCCAAGTCTCGCGCCATTCCGAGTCCGGCGGACGAATTTAGCCAGCCCCACCCCCCAAGGCTATAGCCCACCCGTTTTTGTGGCCTTTTTCCGCTGGACGAACTTGGCGCCCCGGCCTTCGGGCTGGTTTTTTTGGGTACGACAGTGCCCGCGGCCTATTTTTGGCACACGGAGGTGCCTCGCAAAGTCTCGCGCCATTCCGAGTCCGGCGGACGAAGTTGGCCAGCCCCACCCCCCAAGGCTATAGCCCACCCGTTTTTGTGGCCTTTTTCCGCTGGACGAACTTGGCGCCCTGGCCTTCGGGCGGGTATTTTTGGGCGCGGCTGTGCCCGCGGCCTATTTTTGGCACGCGGAGGCACCTCGCAAAGTCTCGCGCCATTCCGAGTCCGGCGGACGAAGTTGGTCAGCCGCACCCCCCAAGGCTATAGCCCACCCGTTTTTGTGGCCTTTTTCCGCTGGACGAACTTGGCGCCCCAGCATTCGGGCAGGTATTTTTGGACGTGGCTGAGCCCGCGGCGTATTTTTGGTACATGGAGGCGCATCGCAAAGTCTCGCGCCATTCCGAGTCCGGCGGACGAAGTTGGCCAGCCCCACCCCCCAAAGCTATAGCCCACCCGTTTTTGTGGCCTTTTACTGACGAACTTGGCATCCCGGCCTTCGGGCGGGTATTTTTGGGCGCGCCTGTGGCCGCGGCCTATTTTTTACACACGGAGGTGCCTCGCAAAGTCTCGCGCCATTCCGAGTCCGGCGGAAGAAGTTGGCCAGCCCCACCCCCCAAAGTTATATAGCCCACCCGTTTTTGTGGCCTTTTACCGCTGGACGAACTTGGCGCCCCGGCGTTCGGGCGGGTATTTTTGGGCACGGTTGTGCCCGCGGCCTATTTTTGGTACACGGACGTGCCTCGGAAAGTCTCGGTCCATTCCGAGTCCGGCGGTCGAAGTGGGCCAGCCCCACCACCCAAGGCTATAGCCCACCCGTTTTTCTGGCCTTTTTCCGCTGGACGAACATGGCGCCCCGGCCTTCGGGCGGGTCTTTTTGGGCGCGGCTGTGCCCGCGGCCTATTTTTGTCACACGGAGGCGCCTCGCTAAGTCTCGCGCCATTCCGAGTCCGGCGGACGAAGTTGCCCAGCCCCACCCCCCAAGGCTATAGCCCACCCGTTTTTGTGGCCTTTTTTCGCTGGACGAACTTGGCGCACCAGCATTCGGGCGGGTATTTTTGGGTGCGGCTGTGCCCGCGGCCTATTTTTGGCACACGGAGGTGCCTCGCAAAGTCTCGCGCCATTCTGAGTCCGGCGGACGAAGTTGGCCTGCCCCACCTCCCAAAGCTATAGCCCACCCGTTTTTGTGGCCTTTTACCGCTGGACGAACTCGGCGCCCCGGCCTTCGGGCGGGTATTTTTGGGCGCGGCTGTGCCCGCGGCCTATTTTTTGCACATGGAGGTGCCTCGCAAAGTCCCGCGCCATTCCGAGTCCGGCGGACGAAGTGGGCCAGCCCCACCCCCCAGGGCTATAGCCCACCCGTTTTTGGGGCCTTTTTCCGCTGGACGAACATGGCGCCCTGGCCTTCGGGCAGGTATTTTTTTGCGCGGCTGTGCCCGCCGCCTATTTTTGGCACACGGAGGTGCCTCGCAAAGTCTCGCGCAAATTCGAGTCCGGCGGACGAAGTTATCCAGCCCCATCCCCCAAGGCTATAGCCCACCCGTTTTTGTGGCCTTTTTCCGCTGGACAAACTTGGCGCCCCGGCCTTCGGGCGGGTATTTTTGGGCGCGGCTGTGCCCGCGGCCTATTTTTGGCACGCGGATGCGCCTCACAAAGTCTCGCGCCATTCCGAGTCCGGCAGACGAAGTGGGCCAGCCCCACCCCCCAAGGCTATAGCCCACCCGTTTTTGTGGCCTTTTACCGCTGGACGAACTCGGCGCCCCGGCCTTCGGGCGGGTATTTTTGGGCGCGGCTGTGCCCGCGGCCTATTTTTTGCACATGGTGGTGCCTCGCAAAGTCCCGCGCCATTCCGAGTCCGGCGGACGAAGTGGGCCAGCCCCACCCCCCAAGGCTATAGCCCACTCGTTTTTCTGGACTTTTTCCGCTGGACGAACATGGCGCACCGGCCTTCGGGCAGGTATTTTTGGGCGCGGCTGTGCCCGCGGCCTATTTTTGGCACACGGAGGTGCCTCGAAAAGTCTCGCGCCATTTCGAGTCCGGCAGACGAAGTGGGCCCGCCCCACCCCCCAAGGCTATAGCCCACCCGTTTTTGTGGCCTTTTTCCGCTGGACGAACGTGGCGCCCCGGCCTTCGGGTGGGTATTTTTGGGCGCGGCTGTGCCCGCGGCCTATTTTTGGCACGCGGATGCGCCTCACAAAGTCTCGCGCCATTCCGAGTCCGGCACACGAAGTGGGCCAGCCCCACCCCCCAAGGCTATAGCCCACCCGTTTTTGTGGCCTTTTACCGATGGACGAACTCGGCGCCCCGGCCTTCGGGCGGGTATTTTTGGGCGCGGCTGTGCCCGCGGCCTATTTTTTGCACATGGAGGTGCCTCGCAAAGTCTCGCGCCATTCCGAGTCCGGCGGACGAAGTGGGCCAGCCCCACCCCCCAAGGCTATAGCCCACTCGTTTTTCTGGACTTTTTCCGCTGGACGAACATGGCGCACCGGCCTTCGGGCAGGTATTTTTGGGCGCGGCTGTGCCCGCGGCCTATTTTTGGCACACGGAGGTGCCTCGTAAAGTCTCGCGCCATTCCGAGTCCGGCAGACGAAGTGGACCCGCCCCACCCCCCAAGGCTATAGCCCACCCGTTTTTGTGGCCTTTTTCCGCTGGACGACGTGGCGCCCGGCCTTCGGGCGGGTATTTTTAGCGCGGCTGTGCCCAAGACCCTATTTTTGGCACGCGGAGGCGCCTCACAAAGTCTCGCGCCATTCCGAGTCCGGCAGACGAAGTGGGCCAGCCCCACCCCCCAAGGCTATAGCCCAACCGTTTTTGTGGCCTTTTTCCGCTGGACGAACTTGGCGTCCCGGCCTTCGGGCGGGTATTTGTGGGCGCGGCTGTGTCCGCGGCCTATTTTTGGCACGCGGAGGTGCCTCGCAAAGTCTCGCGCAATTCCGAGTCCGGCGGACGAAGTTGGCCAGCCCCACCCCCCAAGGCTATAGCCCACCCGTTTTTGTGGCCTTTTTCCGCTGGACGAACTTGGCGCCCCAGCATTCGGGCGGGTATTTTTGGACGCGGCTGTGCCCGCGGCCTATTTTTGGCACACGGAGGTGCCTCGCAAAGTCGCGCGCCATTCTGAGTCCGGCGGACGAAGTGGGCCTGCCCCACCTCCCAAAGCTATAGCCCACCCGTTTTTGTGGCCTTTTACCGCTGGACGAGCTCGGCGCCCCGGCCTTCGGGCGGGTATTTTTGCTCGCGGCTGTGCCCGCGGCCTATTTTTGGCACACGGAGGTGCCTTACAAAGTCTCGCGCCATTCCGAATCCGGCGGACGAAGTTGGCCAGCCCCACCCCCCAAGGCTATAGCCCACCCGTTTTTCTGGCCTTTTTCCGCTGGACAAACATCGCGCCCCGGCCTTCGGGCGGGTATTTTTGGGCGCGGCTGTGCCCGCGGCCTATTTTTGGCACACGGAGGCGCCTCGTCAAGTCTCGCGCCATTCCGAGTCCGGCGGACGAAGTTGGCCAGCGCCTCCCCCCAACGCTATGGCCCACCCGTTTTTTGGCCATTTTTCCGCTGGGGGGTTTGGGCGCCGTGGCCTTCGGGCGGTTATTTTTGGTCATGGCTGTTCCCGCGGCCTATTTTTGGCACGCGGAGGCCGCTCGCAAAGTCTCGCCCCATTCCGAGTCCGGCGGACGAAGTTGGCCAGCCCCCCCCCCCCCCAAGGCTATACCCCACCCGTTTTTGTGGCCTTTTTCCGCTGGACGAACTTGGCGCCCCGGCCTTCGGCGGTTATTTTTCGGCGTGGCTGTGCCCGCGGCCTATTTTTGGCACACGGAGGCTGTACGCAAAGTCTCGCCTCATTCCGAGTCCGCGGGACGGACTTGGCAGCAGCCCACCCCCAAGGCTATAGCCCACCCGTTTTTGTGGCCTTTTTCCGCTTGACGAACTTGGCGCCCCGGCCTTCGGACGATGATTTTTGGGTACGGCTGTGCCCGCGGCCTATTTTTGGCACATGGAGGCCGCTCACAAAGTCTTCCCCCATTCCGAGTCCGGCGGACGAACTTGGCCAGCCCCACCCCCCAAGGCAAAAGCCCACCCGTTTTTGTAGCCATTTTCCGCTGGGAGAATTGGGCGCCCCAGCCTTCGGGCAGTTATTTTCGGGTGCGGCTGTGCCCGCAGCCTATTTCTGGCATAGGGAGGCCGTTTGCAAAGTTCGTCCCATTCCGAGTCCGGCGGACGAACTTGGCCAGCCGCACCCCCCAAGGCAACAGCCTACCCGTTTTTTTGCCATTTTTCCGCTTGACGAACTTGGCGCCCCGGCCTTCGGGCGGTTATTTTTGGGCGCGGCTGTGCCCGCGGCCTATTTTTGGCACGCGGAGGCCGCTCGCAAAGTCTCGGCCCATTCCGAGTCCTGCGGACGAAGTTGGCCAGCCCCTCCCCCCAAGGCTATAGCCCACCCGTTTTTTGGCCATTTTTCCGCTGGACGAACTTGGCGCTCCGGCCTTCGGGCAGTTATTTTTGGGTTCGGCAGTGCCCGTAGCCTATTTTTGGCACGCGGAGGCCGCTCGTAAAGTCTCGCCCCATTCCGAGTCCGGCGGACGAAGTGGGCCAGCCCCTCCCCCCAAGGCTATAGCCCACCCGTTTTTTGGCCATTTTTCCGCTGGACGAACTTGGCGCCCCGGCCTTCAGTCGGTTATTTTTGGGCGCAGCTGTGCCCGCGGCCTATTTTTAGCACGTGGAGGTCGCTCGCAAAGTCTCGGCCCATTCCGAGTCCGGCGGACGAAGTTGGCCAGCCCCTCCCCCCAAGGCTATAGCCCACCCGTTTTTTGGCCATTTTTCCGCTGGGGGGTTTGGGTGCGCCGACCATCGGGGGGTTATTTTTGGGCGCGGCTGTGCCCGCGGCCTATTTTTGGCACGTGGAGGCCGCTCGCAAACTCTCGCCCCATTCCGAGTCCGGCAGACGAAGTTGGCCAGCCCCTCCCCCAAGGCTATAGCCCACCTGTTTTTTTGCCATTTTTCCGCTGGACGAACTTGGCGCCCCGGCCTTCGGGCAGTTATTTTTGGGCGCGGCTGTGCCCGCGGCCTATTTTTGGCACGCAGAGGCCGCTCGCAAAGTCTCGACCCATTCCGAGTCCGGCAGACGAGTTGGCCAGCCCTCCCCCAAGGCTATAGCCCACCCGTTTTTGGCCATTTTTCCGCTGGGCGTTCTGGGAGCGCCGACCATCGGGGGGTTATTTTTGGGCGCGGCTGTGCCCGCGGCCTATTTTTGGCACGTGGAGGCCGCTCGCAAACTCTCGCCCCATTCCGAGTCCGGCAGACGAAGTTGGCCAGCCCCTCCCCCCAAGGCTATAGCCCACCTGTTTTTTTGCCATTTTTCCGCTGGACGAACTTGGCGCCCCGGCCTTCGGGCGGTTATTTTTGGGCGCGGCTGTGCCCGCGGCCTATTTTTGGCACACAGAGGCCGCTCGCAAAGTCTCGACCCATTCCGATTCCGGCGGACGAAGTTGGCCAGCCCCTCCCCCCAAGGCTATAGCCCACCCGTTTTTTGGCCATTTTTCCGCTGGACGAACTTGGGTGCGCCAACCATCGGGGGGTTATTTTTGGGCGCGGCTGTGCCCGCGGCCTATTTTTGGCACGTACAGGCCACTCGCAAACTCTCGCCCCATTCCGAGTCCGGCAGACGAAGTTGGCCAGCCCCTCCCCCCAAGGCTATAGCCCACCTGTTTTTTTGCCATTTTTCCGCTGGACGAACTTGGCGCCCCGGCCTTCGGGCGGTTATTTTTGGACGTGGCTGTGCCCGCGGCCTATTTTTGGCCCGCAGAGGCCGTTCGCAAAGTCTCGGCCCATTCTGAGTTCGGCGGACGAAGTTGGCCAGCCCCTCCCCCCAAGGCTATAGCCCACCCGTTTTTTGGCCATTTTTCCGCTGGACGAACTTGGCGCTCCGGCCTTCGGGCAGTTATTTTTGGGTGCGGCAGTGCCCGCAGCCTATTTTTGGCACACGGAGGCCGCTCGTAAAGTCTCGCCCCATTCCGAGTCCGGCGGACGAAGTGGGCCAGCCCCTCCCCCCAAGGCTATAGCCCACCCGTTTTTTGGCCATTTTTCCGCTGGACGAACTGGGCGCCCCGGCCTTCGGTCGGTTATTTTTGGGCACGGCTGTGCCCGCGGCCTGTTATTGGCACGCGGAGGCCGCTCGCAAGGTCTCGGCCCATTCCGAGTCCGGCGGACGAAGTTGGCCAGCTCCTCCCCCCAAGGCTATAGCCCACCCGTTCTTTGGCCATATTTCCGCTGGGAGGTTTGGGCGCGCCGACCTTCGAGGGGTTATTTTTGGCATGCGGAGGCCGCTCACAAAGTCTCGGCC